>CM053502.1:118014192-118188023 GCA_028627145.1 Eidolon dupreanum | reverse complement strand
AAAAAATGTCCTTTAAATAATATTAAATGAAATACTTTGTGAAAAGCACATGGCCTAGTTCCTGGTACATAGTGATGCTCAACACTTGGTGACTGTTATTATTATAATTATTAAACTTACTTTTTTTGAGACTGCAAAATGTCCTTTTCCTGGGCCTGAATTTCAAAACTATATTGGAAATAATTATGCCAGCAGTAATTTTACCTCTTTAGAAGGAAGGTGCCATTCATTCATACTCTTACTAATTTAGAATGATTTGCTAGAAGTTCAATCATAATGATTAACAATTCAGAAATGGAGAATATATTAAAATCAATGTAGGTAGAACACTAGCTTCACTCATAGTAGATATTATCAGAAATCTGAATTTCATGATTCAAAATATATTTATTATATTTTTAAATTAATATATTTATTATTTCCTCAATCCTAGAATCCTACAGTTTCAGAATTACTAACCCATACCCCTGTGAAAACCAAATTTAATAGAATACAATATTTGTCTTTTTTCTTTAGCCTTACATACATAATAAACTGTTGTCTTCCAAAGTTACTTAGGTTAGTTCTTTTCTTCACCATCTCCTCAGTGTGGTTATGTTATTCATCGGTTATACAGTTAGGTTAACTCTGTTTGAATTTCATTTGGGTTCCCCCAATGTCCTGGTTGATTTTAATTGTTTATTTATTTATGGCTATGTTTAACATTACCATGGTTCTAAAAATCAGAAATATAAAAAAAGCTATACTTTCACCCATTCTTTCCACGTTATTTTGACCTAACCACTGTGGATAACTATTTCCATTAATGTTTCTGATTTGTTCTTCCTATATTTCTTCTTGTGCACTTTCTTATTTTCTCTTCTTAATGAGGACAACATGCTGCAGATAATATTTTTCACTTTGTTTCTTGTACTTAGCAGTGTATCCTGGAAATCACTCCTCATCAGTTTATAGTGATGGTCCTTATTCTTTATACAGTTACATAGTACTCCATTGTATGGATATGCCATTGTTTATTCAAATACTTTCTTATATGTGGGTAAGAGCATATATAGCTTAGTTACAAATTGCCAAATTCCTCATCCAGGAAATTTTTTTTTGTTTGCATCCATAGCAGTGTAAGAGGATGTCTATTTCTTCACAGCCTGGCCAACAGAAAATGTCATACTTCTAGAGTTTCTTTAATCTGATAGGTGAAAAATAGTAACTCAGTGTTGCTTTAATTTACATTTAATTACAAGTGAGTTTAAGCATCTTTACATGTGTTTAAGGGCCATTTGTATATATATTTTTGTGACTTGTCTATTCATATCTTTTTACCATTTTTCCATTGGGTTTTGGTCCGTTGTCCCTCAGTTTTAGAGTTCTAGTACATTAGAGGTTTTAGCTTCTGATTTGAGATATATGTTGCAAATATTTTATTTTACTTTGTTAGTTGCACTTTAACTTTATGGTGTTTGCCATGTAATTTTTAAAAATCATGTGACATTAATATTTTCTATTATTGCCTCTAGATTTCAAATTATAATTAGAAAGTGAGGTTTTTCCTACAGTGAGGTTAAAGGAATTCACCCACGTTTTTTTCTAATACTTACATGGTTTTATGTATTACATTAAGATTTCTGATCTATTTGGAGTTTATTCTTATGTATGGAGTGAGGTATGGATCTAATTTTATCTTTTGTCATTTATTGAAATGGCTACCATTTATTAAAAAGTTGATTTTTGCCCTAGTAATTTGAGATGTGCCTTTATCATGCAGTAAATTTCCATATGACTTGGCTCTATTTCTATTTTTTCCTTTGGTTTATTTGTCTATTCATATGCCATTACCACAATATTTAAATCACAGAGGCTTCATAATATAGTGTGTTTTGGGTAGGGCTAGACTCCCTTCAGTTTTTTTCTTCATTGTTTTCCTAATTATTCTTGCATGTTTCTTTTCCATATAAACATTAGTATCAACTTATATAACTCCATAAAAAAGTTCATTGATATTTTATTGAGATCGAATATTTATCAGTTAATTTGGGGAGAGCTAACATCTTTATAATGTTGAGTAATTCTACTCAGGAATAGAGGAGGCCTCAGAATTTGTTCAGGTCTACTTTTGCACCTATCAGGACATTAATATTTTAATCTAAAAAAGAGACTAATAATGAAAAGTTCAGCACCCAGGGAGTCACTGAGTACTACCTTTAAACATGATATGCTGATGATTGCCTGCTCCTTGTTATCCATTCAACTAATGTTTACTGAACATTTACCAGATGGTAGGCTCTATGCTGGGTCCTTTGGATACAAAAGTAAAACACCATGTCCCTGCTTAGGAGGTGCTCACAATCTAGTGGGGGAAACAAGTTATTAAATTGACAGCAGCAGTTACTCTTCCTTTTAAAGGACAGTCCAGTCTTTTCACTGAGTGGAAAAACTAAGAGTTAATGTCTGTGAGACATCAAGGAGGATGTTGAAATTTGTTGTATAAAATCTGGCTGGAAATTGTTTCTCAATATCATTTATATATTCAATAACTTTTACATACAACTCTGTCTTAGAAAATAATTTTAAGGTCTAACTGTAAAGTGTTAAAGCCCTTCTTGTTTATGCATGTATATCTAGTGAGATATTGAGTGAAACGTTGTAATTAGTTGATTCCAACAGCAGCTGGTATGCAGCAAGCTTCTCTTCTCAAATCACTTTACTTTCTGATAGTCTTTAATAATGTGCCTTAAAAAAAAGAAATAAATCCTTAAAGACATTTATTAGTCCTCCCAAATTTTCCTATTAGGTCTTGGAAATTAACGTGTGACTAGCACTTTTTTTTTGGAGGGGGGGAGGAACAAGGTTGGGTATCATATTTACATATGTTTAACAAAATATAGTTGCTGCCTAAGTTGAGTTAATAATCACTTTGAAAGTTATTTTTACTGTGACTCCTTCAAGTTTAATTCACATCTTATTTTGACACCATGAAGAATCAAGCAGGATCTTAAGTATGATTCTGTGGGAAATTAACTTTTTCAGGATTGTCAATGTTTCTAGAAAAAAATACAGTTTATACTCTCTGGACTGTTCTTTGGCCATATGTCTAGTATAAAATTCCCAGTTTTGTATTCTCTCATTAGAAAATAATTCTAGCTTTCAAAACGGAACTAGAGTAATATAAGATGTCAAAGTGTGCTTCTGACTGCAGAAATAGAGGTAGTGATTGCTGATACTAGGGAAAGGGAAAGGCTTGGGAAAAAAAACGGGAAGAAATCCTAGTCTTTTTGATTTTTTCTCATGTAAGCTTGAAAGTAAAGGAGACTTGTTGGCTGTAGCTTTTCAAGAAGCAAAGACTGTTTCTTCAGGGAGCCTAGTAGGCCAAGAGGGAAAGTGACGGAATGCTGTCTTTCAGAATGAGAAGCAGGCAACTATTATTCAAATATAAGCCGAAAGTAACCTTACATTGAACTTGCTCAAAAGTAGTTACTAATAGGTTCTCTCTCTCTCTCTCTCTCTCTCTCTCTCTCTCTCTCTCTCTCTCTCTCTCTCTCTCTCTCTGTTTTTTTGTTAATTTTATCCCTCCTCTTTTCTGCACAGCACCTAGTCATTCAATTAAATCCATTTATTCTCAATCCTCTGTACTCACCCCCACCCAGGTCCTCAATCCCTTTCTCCACCCTCATTTGCACTTTTCCTCTTTTATTTTCTTTCTAAAGTGGTGCTATAGGAGAATTATATAGTAGTCTCTAAGGAATTGTGGTTTATCACTATCCTCAACAATCTTCAAAGCTGTTCTTTTTGATTCTTATCCCCATGTACCTAAGAACGTGTTACATCCGAGGTTGCCTGAAATCTCTGGTGAGATCAATTAATCACACCAGTCTGCCCTGCAATTATTCTTCTTTCAAGCAAGATTATTTATTCCAAAATAATAGCTAACACACATAATGACACAATTTATAAACAGAAAATTTCAAAAACAGGAAAGTGTGGCTACTGTGCCAAAGGATCCTTAAATACTGACCGATGAGTTAGGAAATGTGAACTGTGTGATGAAAAATGAATTTTCCCATTTAGGTTTATAATTATATAAGATTAAAACATCTTTGATCATTTTGTTTCTTTCCTATAGTCTTGTTTCATCAGAGTTATTGCCAAAGTGCCAGTAGGAGATGGAGGCATGCCACAGTAGCTTCCTAGTAGGACCTGCTTCCCCTTCTACTCCTGCCAGTATAGACATAACATTCCCCACCACCCCACGTGAATCTTCTGGTAAAAAGAATAAGAGCTCCACCACCACTTTTGGGGCCTATTGGCTGACCCAGCTGTAGTGTTTAAGCCTCATCCCATGCAACCACGTCCATCAGTGCACTTCATAGATGAATTTCTGCTCCTTAACAGCCTCTCCATACCTGGTTGCTTCTATTTAATTGCCTACTTCAAATTTGACAGAATAAGGTATTAAAAGGAGCATTTGCAGATTTACTTGCCACATCATTGCTCCCTTCCCTTCTGTGTTTTAGTTGTGTATTTTTAAAATGCCTTGTAGAGGAGAGGGATTATTTATAAACTGATTAAATGTAATGATTATGTTTAAGATTGTTCCTTCCCCCTTCAAGATTCAGAATTTGGATTTTATCATATTTCGACTAAAAATAGCACTATGCAGTAATTAGAACCGCGTGGAATTTACTGGTTCATTGTCTTCCATGGATTTGGAGATTACTACAAACTTACTCTAATTTAATTATTTTAATTCTGAGTCAGCCATGCTTCAAACTGACAACACTGCATGCATACCCACACCAGTTCTAGTCCAAGGGGAGGTGGAAGGGAGAGAGCAGTTAGAAGGCAGGAGGAGAGAGACTCCACTGTGAAACAAACACTTTGTTGCTATGAAGAAAGTTACTTCAAAATTTTTTCCTGACCTACTTTATCTCCTTCTGGGACTCTAATTATATTTGACTGTTTGATATTATCTCATAGTTATGGATATTTTGCTGATTTAAAAACTTTTTTATTTCAGTTTGGGTAATTTTATTGATTTGTTCTAAATTCACTCGCAACCTTCTTTTTGCAATATCCAAACTGCTGTTGAGCCCATCCAATAAATTTTGACTTCTGACATTGCATTTCTAAGTTTTAGAATTTCCATTTGGATGTCTTATAGTGTTTCCATTTTTAATTATACACGATATACATTTTGTAGTGTTTCTATTTTTTGTTACACGTAATATTCATTTTCTTATAACTTCTTTGACAGTTTGTATTGTCTTAAAGTTCCTATCAACTAATTACATTTTCCTGCTTCCTCACATTTTACATACACACACACACACACACACACACATTATATGTACATATTCAGATATAATGTATGTGTATATATGCATATATATGCATGTACATATATATACGTGTGTGTGTGTGTGTGTGTGTGTGTGTGTGTGGAGAGAGAGAGAGAGAGAGAGAGAGAGAGAGAGAGAGAGAGAGAGAATTCCAAACATTGTGAATAAAAGAACATTAGGACCTTTTTGATCTTGTTGGTGTTTGAGTTGGGGGAGGTGGACTGCAGTTTCAGATATATTGGGTTCACTTATGGATGGCCCCAGAATCCAATCACTTTAAAAATACTGAGGACCATATGGTTGCCGTCTGCACACTAGCCCTTTCCCCACTGCCACTTTGTCAACGCAGGGAAGGTTGGACAAATAGAGTTGCTGGACTGAGTTCTTCCAGACTCTCAATTCAGCCCACCAGCCCAGTCATTCAAGGAAGGCCTGACTATTTCCCCTCATTCCCACAAAGTCTCCTCACCTTTAGCAGCTCACCTGGGCCCTGGATCCAGGAACAGAAGCTGCTGCCATTCTCTGCTCACTTGTGATGGGCTCATTTCTCTCTGAAATATAGTTTATCAAGGTTTCATTGCTACCACAGTTCTTCACTAGCCCCGTAGAAAAGTATGGTTTTTATTTTGTCTATGTCTTTTCTTGTAGTTACTATGAGAGCAAAGGTCTTTTGGATCTTTCTATATCCTAACTGGAAGCATAAGTCTAACCTACTTTTTTAATTCAACATTTATATGCCCTGGCAAAGGACACAGGACATTAAAGAATAGTCATAAAGTTCCAGAGAATTTCCATAGCATCATTGGTTTCTGTTACGAAATAGAAAAAAAAGATGGACAATGAAGTTTCCTGAAAAGATATGATTTATAATTATATTTTCCAAATGAGATGACAGAAGGAAATATAGTAAAAGGGGGTAAAAAGCATTGGATCATTAAGGAATCCACATCACAAAATCAGAGAGTATAAAGAAACCACACTATTGCAATCACAGTATTTCAGAGCTAAAGGAAAATCTTAGGTGGTTTAGAGTCTAAATTTCTTACTTTATAGATTTACTTGATTTAAGATTTACTTAATAGATCTCATTTGCCTTTTCCAATGCCCTGAGAAGCCTGTGACTAAACCTCAGCATTTTTTCATCAGACTTATAATGAAGATCTGTCTTTCCTTTTTTATTCATTACAATCAAAAATTCCAGGAAACATGGATGTTTCATTGAGTTCTAAATTTGAAGTCTCTTTTTGTAAACATCAAACTTAGACCTCATAACCCAAGGGAATCACACCACTTCTACATAATAGAAAACAATTTATGGTGAGTGGTGTTGTCATCTTTTGACAAAAAGATTATACCGTAACTTAGTTTATTTGAGGCAGGGCAGGTCTGAAGAACCAAAGATATTTTGGAATGCATATGAATTCTTCTAGATACATAGGATGTCATAGAAAAATAATTAAAAATAGACCTCAAACCCTTTAATACTGACTCACAGGCCCAATGACTAAAAATTCATGTTTTGAATATGTAAAAACTACAATTAGAACTATTGAACTAAATCGAACTAAATTGAACTATTCTTCTACAGTCTAAAGAATGATGTCTCCACTGATTCTTGTTAGGATATGATCCACTGCTTGTTTAGTTTTAAGTGTGAACTGGGGTTTGTAACCTTGCTTTCTTAGGTAGTGTTTCTCAGAAGTTCTAGGAAAAGGTGCTTGAGAGTCACCTTCATGCTCTAACAGGAGATCAATAGTTATTTCCTAAGGGGATTTCATAGTGCCAAACAGCTTAAATAATTCAACCAGAAATAAACAAGGAAGGAAAGAAAAATAGTGTTCCAATGATAAATACCTTCTGAGTAAGTTTAGGATGCAAGAGAAAAAATTTGGGAGGTGTGCATATCTTTAGGAAGGAAAATAGTGAAGTTTGTGGTTGATAGAAGAGCGTGGCCTGTGATTGGTTGCATCATCTGTGATACGGAGAATTTCTCTCTTCTTTCAGAAGATAATCTTTTTATTGAACATGACCAGTGCCTTCTTTGGAATTTGTGGAAATACCATAAACTAAACATATGCTAACAAGTTTCTTAGTCTGTCATAGGAAAGGATCATTTCATTATTGGAAGAGCTTTTAAAATAGAGATTAAACTCTGTAACCTTTACAGTTGCTCCCAATAGAGTTGCTTTGGTAAGAAGATTTAGAGATAATTGTGATTTCTATGTCCAACCATCTCTAAGGTTCTTTGAAAATCCTTTGTGATTTGCTAACTAAATGCATTAAATGTAAAAAATTTGACTCATAGACACAGAGAACAGTTTAGTGTTTACCAGAGGGAAAGTGGGGAGGGGAGGAGGCGGATAAGGGTATAGGGGACCAAATATATGATGACAGAAGGAGATTCGACTTTGGATAGTGAACACATAATGCAATATATGTATGATGTACTAGAGAAATTTACACTTGAAAACTATATAATTTTGTTAATGTTACCCCAATATATTTAATTTTAAAAAAGAAAGATCCCAAGAAAAAATTAAGTGAAGTTATTTAAAAAATGTAAAAATTTTGTTTGTAGACTGGGTTCTCTTACCCTGACTTGTGTTTTGATTCCTTTTATTTTGTTTTATTCATTTAATATTATTATTATTATTATTATTATTATTATTATTTTAAGTTTAGGAAGATATTGTCTTACTTTCCATTCTAGTACTCAGTATGCCAGAGAGCACTGTCCATAAGGCAGAAATGGAAAATGGGAGGATTTATGATGCTGGGATTTGTGCTTCAGTGACTTGTGGTACAGAGGAAGGAAGAGAAATTGTCTCTACTTCTTTCTACCCCTTCCCACCAGTACCCTAACTGACCAAACCCAGCCAGAAACCAGATAGTACAAAGGCCCTCGAAATGTAACCTACAGAGTCAGTACCCCACCCTCACCTTCCTGGAACAGAGCAGAGTGAGGAGAGGGCAAGGAATGACTGAGAGAAACTAGGTGCAGGATTAGCCCAAAGTCCAAATCATAAGGGGTCCTGTCATCAAATACCAATCTGGCACTTGTAGTAACATCATGGAACATTGTTCAGCTGGCATCAGCCAAGAGCTCTTGCTATCTAGTTACTTCATTCCAGTATTGTGGGGAATTTATTTTAAATGGGAAGATTTATTTGTAAACAAGGGTTTTCCTTGTTAGCTGGGCCAGCACAATTTAAGAAAGGTAATTAAAGATTAGTATTACAATATTGTTTTACAATATTTAGATTCCTTACAAATTATATTCCATCTGCAATAATAATTTGAGAATATTGCTAGGTATAAAGTAATAATTTATAACCTGAGACAAAAACTTGATTAATATTCCATGGCAATTTAAAAAAAGATAAAATATTTCTAATTACATATTCATCTTCAATTATAAGGATGTCAGAGAAAGCAAAAAAAGGAATTTATCAAAATACTCTTTTAATTTACAATATTGTTTTCATTCTACCCAGAAACTAAGATAACCTTTCTCTACTGGCAGAGGATTTTTTGTTCTACATCTACCATGTAGATGTTGTTGATAACCACATTAAAAATGTGTGTGTGTGTGTGTGTGTGTGTGTGTGTGTGTGTACTCTTTCTAATCATATTAAATTGAAAGGCTATCCTATATGTCCACCTCCATGTAGAGGTCAGCCTCTAATTCTGCAGGTTCCATTAAAAGGTTCTGGTAAAGCTTCACTTTCTCCAGAGCACTGCAGCATAGAATAATGTATCCAGTGAAGCTCTCTTTTAGATATGAAAGAGAAATTAAGACCTTTCCAGACGTACAAAAATTGAAGGAATTCTCCACTATGAGGCCTGCACTACAAGAAATGCTGAAAGGGTCAGCTCGCCTAAAACAAAATGACAAAATATATACATATATATAATTAGAAGTAAAGTGACTATAAGGCAGAGGAGTGCAACCCTTCCTAAAACAGGGCATTATAAGCTTAAATAATAAGAGAATTGCTATAGCAAGACAGTAATGAATGTTCGGCATACATAGGGACAAATTGAGATAACAATGACTGAAAAGGGGAGGAGTCAGGGATCCAAATGTGCAAAGAGAAATGGAGATAAAGTATGTACAGAAGAAAATGGATGACAGTAAATACATATATATATGTATATATATGTATATGTATGTATATATGTATATATATGCTTACATATATGTATGTGTGTATATATATATATATATATATATATATATATATATATACTTAGATATATATATAACAATCCTTTACATATTCTCAATGGTAACCACACACAGAAGATTCAGAACCAAAGTATATAACATAAAACAAAAAGAACCAGAGGCAAAACCCACAAAATCCACCCAAAATAAAGAAAACAGAAACACAAAGACAAGGAAGCATTGGAAACACCAAGCTACCAGAAATCAAAAGATAAAATGGCCATAAGAAGACCTCATATTTCAATAATCACCCTAAATGTAAATGGACTAAACTCACCAATAAAAAGGCACAGAGTTGCAGAATGGATCAAAAAACGAAACCCAACCTTTTATTGCCTCCAGGAGACACATTTCAGCTCCGGAGACAAATATAGACTCAAAGCAAAAGGGTGGAAAGATGATATTTCAAGTAAATGGCATTCAGAGGAATGCAGGAGTAGAGGTACTAATATCGGACGACATAGACTTCAAAATCAAAAAAGTAAAGAAAGATACTGAGGGACACTTCATAATGATAGAAAGAATCATGCACCAAGAAGACCTAACACTTATTAATATCTGTGCTCCCAGTCAGGGAGCCCTGAAATATTTAAAGCAATTTCTCACAGAACTAAAGGAAGAAACAGACCAAAACACTATCGTAGTAGGAGACTTAAATACCCCACTGTTGGATATGGACAGATCATCCAAACAAAAAATCAATACGGAAATAATATCCTTAAATGACATATTAGAGCAACTGGACATAATTGACATTTACAGAGCCTTCCATCCCAAAACAGCTTCTTATACATTCTTCTCTAATGCACATTCTTGGGACACAGAGATAGCCTCAACAAATATAAGAGGGTTGAAATCATACCAACCATATTCTCTGATCATAATGCTTTAGATCTAGAGATCAACTGCAGAAAGAAATCAGGAAGAACCACAAATACATGGAGATTAAACAACATGCTACCGAAAAATAACTGGGTCAGGGAAGAAATAAAAAGAGAGATCAAGAGATATATAGAAATGAATGATAATGATAGTACAACATATCAAATCTTTTGGGTCAGGGCAAAAGCAGCTATAAGAGAAAAGTTCATATCCTTACAGGCCTATCTTCAAAAACAAGAATAAGCCCAAATAAACAACCTAACGCTTCATCTTAAAAAACTAGAAAAAGAAGAACAAATGAAGCCTAAAGTCAGCAGAAGGAAATAAATAATCAAAATCAGAGTAGAAATAAATGAAATTGAAAACAAACAAACAAAAAACAACAGAAAAAATAAATGCAACAAAGAGCTGGTTCTTTGAGAAAATTAATAAAATTGACAACTCCCTGGTTAGGCTCATTAAAGAAAAAAGAGAAAGGACACAAACAAAATCAGGAATGCAAGAGGAGAAATTATGACTGACATTGCAGAAAGACAAAGGATTGTACAAGAATACTATGAAAAAGTATATAACACCAAATTTAATAACCTAGAAGAAATGTATCAGTACTCAGAAAAATACAACCTTTATAGACTGAATCAAGAAGAATAAGAAAATCTAAGTAGACCGATCAGCAGTGTGGAAATTGAAACAACTATCAAAAACCTACCAAAAAGTAAAAGTCCAGGACCAGATGGCTTCACCAGTGAATTTTACCATTCAAAGAAGATTTAATACCTATTCTCCTCAAACTCTTCCAAAAAAATGAAGAAGAGACAATACTTCCCAACTCATTTTATAATGCCAATATTACCCTGATACCAAAACCTGGTAAAGATAACACAAAAAGAGAAAACTACAGACCAATATCTCTCATGAACACACATGCAAAAATCCTAAATAAGATACTAGTGAACCAAATACAGCAACATATTAAAAAGATTATATACCACAATCGAGTGGGCTTCATCCCAGGGGCACAGGAATCGTTCAACATACACAAATCAATTAATGTGATACACCACGTAAACAAATTAAAAAATAAGAATTATACGATTATATCAATAGATGCAGAAAAAGCCTTTGGCAAGATACAGCATCCATTTATGATGAAAATATTTAAGAAAATCAGTATAGAAGGAAAGTACCTTAACATAATAAAGGCCATCTATGACAAACCTTCAGCCAACATTATACTTAATGGTGAAAAACTAAAAACGTTTTCTCTAAGATCAGGAATAAGGCATGGCTGTCCCCTATCACCACTCTTATTCAGCATAACATTGAAGGTCTTAGCAAGTGCAATCAGGCAAAAGAAAGATATAAAAGGCATCTAAATAGGAAACAAAGAAGTCAAACTGTCACTGTTTGCAGATGACATGATTCTCTATATAGAAAACTCTAAAGACCCCGCAAGAACACTACTAGAAACAATAAGCAAATACAGTAAAGTCTCTGGATACAAAATCAATGTTCAAAAATCCATAGCATTCCTATACTCTAATAATGAAGTGTCAAGAAAGAAGTGGAAAAAATAATTCCTTTTGCAATTGCAACAAAAAGAATAAAATACCTAGGAAAACATGTGAACGACCTATATAATGAAAACTATAAGTCCCTATTAAAAGAGATTGAAGAAGAGAAAAAGAAGTAGAAAGATATTCCATGTTCTTGGGTTGGAAGAATCAACATAGTTAAAATGACCTTATTACCTAAACATTATAAAGATTTAATGCAAACCTCACCAAAATCCCATCGGCATTTTTTAAAGAAATGGGACAAAAAATCATCAGATATGTATGGAAGCACAAAAGACTCCAAATTGCCAAAGCCATCTCAAGAAAAAAGATTGAGGCTGGAGGCATCACTCTGCCTGACTTCAAATTATACTATAAAATGGCATGGTATTGGCAGAAAAACAGACACACGGACCAGTGGAACAGAATCGAGAGTTCAGAAGTAAACCCATATTTATATGGGCAAATAATTTTCAACAAAAAAGCCAAAAACATAGAGTGGAGAAAGAAAAGCCTCTTCAATAAATGGTGCTGAGAAAACTGGAAAGCCACCTGTAAAAGAATGAAACTAGACTGTTGTCTATCACCACACACCAAAATTAACTCAAAATGGATTAAGGACCTGAATATAAAACCTGAAACAATAATATGCATAGAAGAAAACATAGGAGCCGAACTTGAGAACCTTGGACTTAAAGAGGATTTTATAAATCTGACCTTAAAGGCAAGGGAAGTAAAAGCAAAAATAAATGAATGGGACTACATCAAACTAAAAAATTTCTGCTCAGCAAAAGAAACCATCAACAAGGTAAAGAGACAACCAACCCAAAATATATTTGTAAGCAACGCCTCTGATAAGGGACTAATATCCAAAATATACAAATACTCATACGACTCAATAACTACAAAAATCAAACAATCCAGTCAAAAAATGGGCAGAGGACCTGAACAGACACTTCTCTCTAGAGGACATACAAATGGCCAACAAATATATGAAAAGATGCTCAACATTGCTAACCATTATGGAAATCAAATCAAAACCACAATGAGATTCCATCTCACACCTGTTAGAATAGCTATAATTAACAGGACAAGTAATAGCAAATGTTGGAAAGGATGTGGAGAAAAAGGAACCCTCATATACTGTTGGTGGGACTTCAAACTGGTACAGCCACTATGGAAAACAGTATAGAGGTTCCTCAAAAAAACTAAGAATTGATCTACCACATGATCCAGCAATCCCTCTATTGGGCATTTACCCCAAAGACTTGAAAACTCATATTCGAAAATATATTTGCACACTGGTGTTCATAGCAGCATTATTCACAGTGGCCATAACATGGAAGCAACCGAAGTGTCCTAGGATAGATGACTGGCTAAAAAAGCTGTGGTACATATATATAATGAAATATTACTCAGCCATAAGAAGAGATGAAATACTGCCATTTGCGACAACATGGATGGACCTTGAGATAATCATGCTAAGTGAAATAAGCCAGACTGAAAAAGTTGAAAATCACATGATATCACTTATGTGTGGGATATAAACCTAAAAGCAACAAAGGAACAGGACAAACAAATAGAGACTCATGGACATAGACTATAGACTAGGGGTACCCATAGGGTAGGGGGTGGGGGAGGAGGGAGGTAGACACAGTACAGGGAGTCAAATATGTAGTGACAGAAAGAAATCTAACTATGAGAGGTGAACACAGTGTAAAAATATATATACCTTTCTGTTAAAGTGTACGGATGAAACTTGGATTTTGTTAATGTCTCCATAAAAATTAATTAAAAATAAGCAAAATAACAACAACAACAACAACAACAACAACAACAACAACAACAATCCATAGTAGGTAAACATGTTTTCAAGGCTATCTGCTGGAACTGGAGCAGTATTTCCTCTAAGGAATGCCCTAACCTCCTGAAATCACACATCAGTTTCTTGGCAGTTGACTGTTACTGTCTTAGCACTCTCAGCAGAAAACATCTTTTTGGAAGTTTCCCTGTTGGCCCCTGAAAGTTGTGACTACAGGATAACATGGCTCCTGCTAGAAGATTTGATTGAATATCTATAAAGCCTCCTTTATAATATCAGAAGTATAATTTTATACCTGATTTAGTTTAGTTTATGTTCATTTAGTTTAGTTTATTTATTATATTAGTCAGCGTTCTCCAGAGAAACAGAACCAGTAGGGTGTGTGTGTGTGTGTGTGTGTGTGTGAGAAATTTTAAGGAATTCACTTATATAGTTATGGAGGTTGGCAAGTCCAAAATCTGCAGGGTGGGTGGGCAGGCTGTGGACACCGAGAAGAACCTATGTTTAAATCTGCCATCTACTGCGGAGTTCCCTCTTGCTTAGGGGAGGTCAGTCTTTCATTCTGAAGCTCAGGCCTTCAACTAATTGGATGAGGTTCACCAATCATCGAGGACAATCTACTTTCTTCAAAGTCCAATGAATTAAATGTAAATCTCATCCAAATCACCCTCTCAGAAATACCCAGAATAATGTGACCCAGCCGAGCTAACACATAAAAGTTGCCATTACATTTTTAAAAATTTTTTATTTTAACTATAGGTGCCCCAACACTCCCTTGGCTCAAAGTGAACTTCATCTGCTAAAGGGTAGGGGGCTGTCTGCAACTTAATTTATCACTTTATCCGTAGGACCCAGCTCTACAGATGAATAAATGACTGCATATTACTAGCAGCCATCCTCTTTTTTCTATCCCACTTCTGGTGGCATTTTAGGCAGCATCTGACCTGACAATAGCCTCTGATGCTTTTTTGTTTTTACAGCACCACACATATCTGATGCCTCACTTGGAGGCCCTAGGGGTATTGTTTTTCCCCAAGGGCAAATATGTTCATTTACAAAACACACAGACCCTCCCAGCATGCAATGCCTAGGGGAGGGGGAGGGGTCAGGGCCTCACACACCTGAGACCCCAGGAGCACCAGGAAGGAGGGGGGGGGGCACTGGATTATCCTAAATGTGTAATATATAAATAAACTGATTTCTCATCATGACATTGGCCAAATAATATTACCCTAGCTACACTGTCACAGGAGACAGGGATTATGTTTGTTCCTTGTTAAAGGGGCCTCTATTTCCCTAAGTACAATTAAGAATTTGATACCTTTCTTCCTCTTGTGCCTCTTCCTTGTCACTTGTCCTTTACACACACACACACACACACACACACACACACACACACACACCCTCCTTCCTCTCTATTACCCTTTTTTGCCAAACTTTTCTCTACCTTGGTATTTCTTCCCAAGTATAGAAAGAATATAATATTAATTCTAGGATTTGAACAGTTTTTTTGTAAAGCTCTCTTCAGTGAAAACTATCAGTTGTTCTCTTTGCCTCTCACCTTCCCTTTTTCTTCATCCCCAGGTGTAACTCACTGCACTATTCACACTCACAGGTTTTAGCATAACATTCAAGTTTGTGGCAGTTATGGCACTGTGTAGCTGTGAAAATAAACGCTGGCGTTGCCCAGAACCCAAATGAAACATGGCAGTAGACCTAGAAGTCAGTTAATGTGCCTTGTCTCTACTATTTTATTCCTTTTTTGGATAGTTTTTTTTAGATCAATATTTACAAATGGAGTCTGGCCAGATCAGGTAATTTATTCTTGAACAGGAAATGGAAATATTCATAATTAATGAATAATAATTAGTTAAATAATTAGAACCTTTGAGCCAAATGATTTTGGGAAAAAATGTTTATACTGCACTGTGTTATGTATTTTCTTCCCTATGAAAATAGTGTGTAGGAAACTCAGATGAAACAAGCCTGTAAATGCATATTTTTCTTTGTGAGCTGTTACCTGTTTTTTTGTTGTTGTTTTTTTTTTTTTTTTTTTTTTTGTTTTTTGTTTTTTGTTGTTCCTAGCACTAGAATCTTGACTAGACAAATGAGGTAGGACCTGCTCAGTTCTGATTTTTATTCAAAATATGTATTCTTCACCCTTTCAGAGTTGCAGATCTTTCTTGGAGTCTGAAGAAACTACGGACTCATTACCTAGGAAAATTCACATACAGACATGAAATTTTGCATAGATCTTTAGCTTTGACCTAAAGATCTTCTACATATGTATCTATGGAACTTCAAATAAGAGACTTTGATCTATGGCAAAGGATTTGGCTTACCCCAGATTTTATATGGGATTAATTGAGAATGGCTGCACTCACTCATATTATGAAAAGTACTGTATATTTCACTAAATTATTAGCCTAACAATGAACCTCAAGTAAATGGCAGTAGTGTTTGCCACAAACTTCTTATTTCCTTCTGACATAGACTGGGTGAGTCTAGGGAATTGTCTCTGCCCTGGGGTGGCCTAGATTCCATGGTACCTCAAACTGTAGCAGGACCTGCTGCTCTTCTTCAGCGTGTCCTTTGGAGCCACACTGGCATATACATTTTCATATTCAGAACCTAACTTTCACTCTTATGCACTTGTACAAATTTCTTTTTAACTTTCTTTAAAATATCTGGGTTTTGTTTTCTCTCAATTGTGTTAGCATGGAGTTCTTTCTCTTAAAAAAAAAAAAAAAAGCCTGCTACCAGTAAGTTCCCAAAAGACTTTTCTCTTTGTTTACAGGAAGCTGTGGTTTGTGACCTGTCTCTGAACTACATATATTCCATTATTCTTTGTTCTGTACTCTTTGCAGTCCTTGGGGTTAGAAGAAGTTATGAAATACCTTTTGGTCGAAAGAGTGTGTTTGTGCTCGGGATTTGAACTAAAAACAGATTCCTTGCCTTAAATAGGGCAGAAGCATAGAAGCCATGACACTTCTGTCCCTTTCCTCCATCATTGGTTGAAGTATCTAAGTATGCCCTGTATAACCTCATCATGATCGGTGGGCTATGACAAATTGAACAGAAAATGTAAGCAGAAAATAAATTTAGTTTATTTTATGGTTATCCAGTCTTATCTCACATCTTCTAATCTAGATACTCTCAAAAGTTTACTTCTGCCTGAGGCTTTTAAAGCAAAAGTTCTATGTTGTGAAACATTTTGATCCTGTATATGAAGCAAATAAAATTCAAAGTGGCAAAATTATTTCTAAGGGTTGTAAGTTTAAAGGTGGTTAATATACTCATTCTTTCTTTAATCCATTTATTGTGTTATATGATATAAAGTAAATATGAGGTAAGACTTCTGACATCTCAAAATATATTGAATGATATAAATAAAGATTTCAGACAATAGGACAACCATTAACTTTGGATTAGATCTACATAACAGGTTCTTGGAACCAAATATCAGTTTCAAGCTTCCAATGATTTAACTATTAATTCTCAGGAAATGGTAGAAACACATTATGTATCAAGTGTTTATCTATTGGGTTTTCTCTTCTGTTTCACTGGTCTATTTATTTATTCTTATCATAATTACTACAGGTGATTAATAAGTATTTGGTAGTCTAAGTCTTCCTCTTTTGGGGAGAGGGATGTTTGGTATTCATACGTTTTTGTTTTTCCATAAAGAAGAGCTATTTAGAATCTATTGTTCAGATTCCCCCAACACTCTGTGTTTGTTGTGAATGAATTAAAAATATTGTTAAATGAAATTAATTCAGATCTAAATAAATGAAGAAACATTACATATTCATGGGTTGGAGAACTAGATTGTTAAGATGCAATATTCTCCAAGTTGATCTATTGATTCAACACAATTTCTATTAGAACTCAAGCTGCCTTTTTTGTGCAAATAGACAAACTGATCCTAAGATTCATATGGAAACACAAGTAACCCAGAATAAAAAAAAAAATCTTGAGAAAGAAAGAACAAATTTGGAGGACTAATACTTTCTGATTTCAAAACTTACTACACAGTTATAGTACTCAAGCTGATGGGGTACTGGCATAAACCCATGAATCTATGGTCAATTAATTTTTAACATGGCTTTCAAGACCACTAAATAGTGCAAGATTAGTCTTTTAAACAAATGGTGCTGGAACTAGGGGGTAGCCACATGAAAAAGAGTGGAGTTGAACTCTACATCATACCATACACAAAAATTAACTCAAAATGGATCAGATTCCTACATGTAAGAGCCAAAATTTTAAATCTCTCAAAAGAAAACTAAAGGGTAAATATTTGTGACCTTAGATTTGGCAATGGATTATTATTTATGACACCAAAAGCACAACCAACAAAAGAAAAAAAAAGATGAGTTGGATTTCATAAAAATTAAAAATTTTTGTGCTTCAAATGACACTTTTAAGAAAGTAAAAAGACAACTAGCACAATGGGAGAAATTTTTTACAAATCATATATCAGATAAGGATTTGTGTCTAGAATATATAAAGGATGCTTTCAATTAGGTAAGAAAGGACAAATAAATACCCAATTTAAAAGTGGTCAAATGGCTTGAATAGACATTTCTCCAATGCAGATGTACTTAACAAATGCCAATAAGCACATAGATATGTTCTCAACATCATTAGTTTATCATGGAAATGCAAATTAAAACCAAAATGAGATATGGCTTAACACTCTTTAGGATGGTAATAATCTACAAGTTAGATGACAAGTGTTGGCAAGGATGTGGAGAAATTGGAAACCTCATACAATGTAAAATGGTGCAGTCACTTTGGAAAATGGTCTGGCAATTCTTCAATAAGTTACACATAGAGTTACCATTTGGTCCTGCAACTCCAGTCTTAGGTATATAAACCAGAGAATTGAAAATATATGTCCACACAAAAATTTTTACATAAATGTGCATAGCAGCAACATAGCCAGAAGGTAAAACCTACCCAACATCCATAAACTAATGAATGGATGAACAAATTGTGGTACAGCCACACAGTGGAATGTCATTCAGCTGTAAAATGGAATGAAGTACTAATAAAGGCTACAACATGAATGGACCTTGACAACGTAGTAAATGAAGGTGGTTACAAAAGACCAAAAGGAAAATCAATGTATATGAAATGTCCAGAATAATCAAATTTACAGAAACAGACAGCATAGGGCTTGGGGTAATTGGGTAATTGGAGGGTGATAACAAAAGGATATGGAGTTCCTTTCTGAGGTGATAAAAATTTTCTAAAATTGATTGTGGTAATGTTTGCATAATTCTGTCAATATTCTAAAAACCATTGAATTATGCACTTTAAATAGTAAATTGAATTATATTTCAATATGATAATTTAGTAAATGACAATATTGTAACAAAATAAAACCACAAAACCCAGTATGAGGTTTCATTTTATGTGTCAACGTGGTAGGCCATGGTACAGAGATATTTGGTTAAACATTAGTCTAAATGTTGCTCTAAAGGTATTAAAAAAATAATATTAACATTTAAATAAGTAGACTTCAAGTAAAGAAGATTACCTATCATAATATGGGTAGGTCTCACCCATACAGTTAAAAGGAGTAGGGAAAAAAAGACTGATGTCCCATAAGGAAGAGGTCCAGCAGACTGTTTTCAAATAAGCTGTAACATCAAACTCTTCCTTGAGTCTCCTGCCAGCTTACCCTGAGGATTTTGGACTTGCTAGTTTTTAGAATCGTATAAGCCAATTCCTTAAAAATTTCTTAAAATAAATCTCTCTCTCTCTCTCTCTCTCTCTCTCTCTCTCTCGATGATAGATTAGATGATAGATAGATAGATGATAGATAGATACCCTCTTGATCTGTTTCTTTAGAGAATTCTGACTAATATATGCTGATTAATATAACCAGAAACCATCAAAGTTATAAAGATGTATATGCACAGCTATGACAACACATTTCCTCACTTCCATTTTGTGAAGTATCTACTGTTGTGCTATTGGTGTCCAAAGTATAGTCTTGACTTGGTACATGTTGACAGAAATCAGAAGTAACTGCTACAGAGATATAGCTAAGAAAAAAAAGTGCTAATTTTACACTTGTTGGAAAAGGAAAAGTTAATTTAAATTCTTCATTGCTAGCAGTACTTGGTAAAACTGGCACACATCTAGAGAAATTGGCATTCTATGTGGGAGTAACATATTTGGAAAGCAATTTAGCAATAAATATCAAGATGTTTAAAAATGTTTATGTCTTTCGACTCCCTATTCCCATTCCTAGGTATTTGTCTTCAAAATTTATGTATAAAATTAGAAAAGTGCTGTGTATATGTATATATGTACATATAAAATACATACATAGCAATCTATAGAAAGCTCTATAATTAGTCATATTGTGATTTATAGTTAGTTATGTACTAAATTGTCTCCCTCCCAAATTCATATTGAAGTCCTAACCCCCCATACCTCAGAATGTAACCATATTTATAGATAGGGCCTTTAAAGAGATCGTAAAGTTAAAATGAGGTATTTTAGGGTGAGTCCTAATCCAATATAACTTGCATTCTTAGAAGAAGAAGAAATTTGGACACAGACATGTGCAGACACCAAGGAAAGACCATGTGAAGACAGAAGGAGATGCTCATCCACAAGCCATGGAGGGATGTCTCATAAGAAATCAACCCAGCTTGCACCTTGATCTTGAACTTTTAGCCTTCAGAACTGTGAGAAAATAAATATCTGTTGTTTTAGCTACCCTGTATGTGGTACTTTGTTATGATAGCCTTAGCAAACTAATATATATATATATGTATACATATGTGTATACAAAATAATTACGGCACTTAAAAAATCTAAATAAGAAATAGTAGGGGAATACTTAAATTCAAATTGATGTATCAGTATGCTGGACTAGAATATAGTCATTAAAATTAAAATTATGATTCATTGAAAAAATTACAGTAGGATATAAGTAAACAATGGGATACTATTTAGCAGTCAAAATAAAACAAACTGTATATATTCACATGCAGAATTCCCTAAAACAATGTCGAGTGATTTAAAAACAAACCGAAACTGAATGTAATTTATAACTTAACACCATTAATATAAATTTAAAAGCACATAAACAAGATATATTGTTCATGGATAAATATACAAATAAATAAATATAGATATTATATATTGGAAGAAAACACCTTACATGTATGAGCATGGGTATCTAGGTAGAGTCAGGGAATGGGATCTGAAAGGAAGAGAACTAACCAAGAAAGTAAATATTATAAGGAGTGGCTGATGAGGAAGGTAATGTGCCCTGAGGCAGAGGCAACCAAGGAATATGATTTATTGTATCAATCCAAATCTGGGCATCTGAAGTGTAACTAGAAACAAATAGATGGTAAATGAAAGACCAGAATGCATCTATTCTGCAGTCATGCTCTTATGCAAGTATTTATATGTATGAACAATGAAGTAACAGAAATATAGATAAGTAATGATGGTGAAATTGAAGGTACATTTTTTTTCTTTAACTTTTTTTTTTTGTTTTGATGAGAGTTCTTTGTTTGTTTGTTTGTCCTGTAACTCAAATTTCTGAGAGCATATAAAAGAATGAAGGTCCACATTTAGTCCAAGATCTTCATTGCAGCACTCTGTTCTTTCCAGTGCAGGGGAGGTGGGGACAGAATCCTGCTGCTATAAACAGAAAATAGATATAATTATCAAGAAATTATTAGGAAATACTGTTATCTGAGTGAGGTAGGCAATTGAAACCAAAAGCAAATTTGTCACTAGAGACCTGGCTTCAACTGAGTTTTGTCTTTTTCATTCTTGTTCTCCTTTTGTTTGTTTTTTTTTTTCCCCTGCGGTTGCCTCTCCTTTCTTGTCCTCCCTCCAATAAACGCCTAAAATAAGCTTTGCAACTACCTCGCTCCTTGTACCCTGCTGTCAAATGTAGTCTGAGGAACAAAGAAAGACCAATTTGTTTCTGATGCTCTGAGACCTTTAATAGTCATCTCAGGTCACTGGAGGGAGGAGAGAAATCCTGCCCACAGATGCCCAGTCATCCCTCCCTCATTCACTGGGCAACGCATGGAGCTGCCACATAAGCAAAATTATGGGAATGTGCTCTCAATGGTAGAGGAGAATTTTACGGTAGATTACTTCAAGTGAGGGTGGCTATTTCCTGTGTTCTGTTTTTGAGACTAGATCAACTTTCAAGGCTTTTAATCATAGCTATGATTTTTTTTCACCTTGAGGTGAAGAGCTTAAATGCTAGAGAGTGGTTCTCAGCTCCCACTGCACATTAAAATCACCTGGGGATGTTTTAAAACATCCATGTCTGCTGGCCAACTTAGACCAAATGCATCAGAATCTCTGAGGGTGGGTCACATGCATTGGTAAAGCAAATGCATAGCCAGGCCCTGAACCACTAGGGTAGAATGCTCATTAATTCAGTCTAGATCTTTTATAATAAATAGAATCAAGGTGTTTAGCGTTACTGTCAGCCATCTACTGTAACAGATGTCAGGAGACTGTTATCTATTTCTAATGAGACTAGCTTATCTGTCAGCTCTGATATTGAAAAAGAGGAGCATGCTTCTTTTTAGAATAAGACCTTATTCTTCTGTTGTTGATATGATTTAATATTGAAATGAACAACTATTGCTGGCACAAGACATTCTTTTATTTTATACTTCTAATTAAAAGTATATGAAAATACTATCCCCCTCCCCAAATGTTTATTAAAAAATGAAACAGATCAGGATATTTTGCAAAAACATTCTCTAGATCCCTTTGAGAAATGTAAAAATGTAAATAGTATTTCTTTCAGAGTATAGAAAGGATGTCAAACTTTGATCTCAATTGCATGGTCCTCTCCCAATTGTATTAAGTAATTTATAGAGACTAGAGAGAAAGGACCTAAAAAAAGAGATTGAATACCTTTCCTTAATGAGTATAAACATGCTATAGCTCCTATCTTAAAAAAAAAACAACAAAATCTGTTGTTGATTTCTAGCTGGCATTGCATATCTGTATCTCTTTAGAAAGTGTGGTTTGTAATTATTCTTTCATTTTCATTTCTTCTTCTCTTCTCACTTTAACTCTTTCAAAGCAGATTTTTGTCCTTATATTCCACAGAATCAGTTTTGTAAAGGTCACTAATAGCCTTCTCGCTTCTAAAAACAGTGATCCCATCTCAGTCTATATCTTACTCATTAATAGAATTTGACAGTTATTACTCCCTTGATCCTTCACTTGGTATCTGGGATGCCACTTTATCTTGATTCCTGTCCCACCTTCCTGACTACTCCTCTCAGCTGCCTTTGCTGCATCCTCATCTCCCATTCAATCGCCCCCAAACTCTGCCTTCCTGCCCCCTTTCTCTGTATACCTTTACTCTAGAGCCTAGGAGATTTCATATATCCTAAAATTCCATGTATATTAATATCTCCTCATTTATATTTAAATCTTCTTCTTTCCCAAAGTATAGACTCATTTCTAAACTTTCCTCTTGGATGTTACTAGATATCCCTAATTTAATACATCCAAAATGAACTCTTGATTTTTTTCTCTTCCAAACTATTCTTCCCACAATCCTCTCCATTTTAGTAAATGACAACTCCATTCTACCATTTGATTGCTCAAAAATCTTTCCATCATTGATTTTGTTCTTCCATATTCCATATCCAGTTTATTAGCTAATCATAATGGCTCTACATTTGAAATTTATCCAGAAATTGCTACCACCCTGTTGCCAGCTACTACCACTTCTCACCTGGATTGTTGTAGTAGAGCCTACTTACAGTGCTTTCTGTTTTCATCCTTGCCAACCCCCCTCTAACATTCCCTTCACCCCCACCCACAGCAGCACACAACCCCACACATAAGCCAAGCCATATCATTCCTTATTCAAAACTCTTAGTAGGCTCCCACGTGATTCAGGAAAAAGCCAAATCCCTACAGTGACCCATATGATTGGGCCCCTACAACCTCTTTGGCCTCATCTCCTAAAACTCTCACACATGCTTACTTGTGGAAGCACACTTTTTCCTTTCTGTTCTCAAACACTGCCAGCATCTGTCCTCCTTTTCTGGAATGTTCTGAATTTCCTTGTTCTTTCCTTTTCCAGAATGTTCTACTTCAGGAGGCATATAACTTATATCCTTGTTTCCTTCTCTTTGCAAGGGCCACCTCCTCTGACCACTTCATCTAAAATAGCAATCTCTCTCCACTTCTCTCCTCTATTTTATTCTTAACCACGTCGTTTTTTTCTTTATATCATTTATTATCAAATGACAATATATGGGTATTTTTAAATTTATTTTCTGTTTCCCCCATTGTGATGTAAGCTTCACAGGACTCTTTTGTTCACTGCTGTATCCACAGCACCAAGAACAGTGCCTGGCAAATAATAAATGCTCAATAAATATATAACTCTAATTTTTTTAATTTTTAGGAAATTTCTCACTCTGTGTTCTGAATTTCTATCATTTGATCATTTACTTTTTGTATTTTTAACTAAACTACATTAACATATTCCCCAAAACCCTGAGAGATATGTATGCATATCTCTCAATAGGTACAGTTTAGCGCTATCTTTTATTGAATCTAAGACTATCAATTTTAAGATGTGTGATTATTTTACATACCATTAAGAAAGAAAAACTTCCATTTAAAGTATAACATGCTATTTATAGGAAGAAGCATCTTTATTTGTGAGTTACTAAAATATAAAAATATCTTCAAATTAATAAAATATTAACTATTAAGCATATTCCGTGGGGCAGACATTGCCCCTCTGGTTCCTATGTCAAGGGATATGAAGGCTGGTGAGAAGAGACAAGTAGGGGTATGTATGTGTGTGTGTGTGTTTGTGTCCTAATAATATGATCCATGATAAATGGTATTAAAGAAAGGAGAAGGAGTAGCTATAGAGATTACTTGAGTGTCAGTGCTTGGTATGATGGAGGGTAGAGTGAAAGCTGATTTTATCTAAATGTATCTCTCTTATTTTGTGCTTTGGTTTTTTTTTAACCTCATTTTGTGGCTGTCGAAAGTGTCTACTTCTTAACGGATAAACATAGGTGATGAAAATAACACAAAACACAAAGACCAAGAAAAATAATTCTTTGATTAATCCAAACAATTTTCTTTTTAAACATATAAACAAAGTCTGGTGTTATCTTTGCAAAAGAACCATTTTAATTTGCTTTCATTTCAAAAGCATTTAAACTTTCCCAAAATGATGTTTCTGGTGAATAAAATGGAAATCCAAGATGAAAAACTGCCAGGTCAGTTATCAGAGCGGTTGATTTATTATTGAGAGACAGTTGACTTAAATTCTGTATGTCTGCAAGTCATTGCATTATTGGTAGAGTTTCTCTTGAAATTACTTGTACATAGATACTGAATCATTTTACATGGCAGCTGGTCGTAAAGAATCCAGGGCTTAAGAAACCATACAATATTAGATTAGCAAGAGTGTTTTACAGAGACATTATCTCTGGGAACAAAGACATTGAAGGACAAAGAACAATTCTGTCCTAAGCTAGACATTGAATTCCTATCTAATAAGAAGTGTTTTTTCAGGGTCTACAGAGAAAATGTCTTTTCTCATAAGGCAGATCATTTGCCATAGAGATTTGTTTAAGCTTAGCTCTCACTTCACACTTAGCATTATTTAGGTTCATCTTCTACTTCTGAAAACCCTATATTGTGTACATTGAAAACTTGGGAGAAAGCAAAAAAAGGAACTTTAAAGCAAAAAATATATGTGAACTTTTCTTCTCTCTAAATCATTTATTGGGCTCTTTGACTATTGAGCCTTAATTGAACTTATCAGTATAGAGTACTATGGGAAGAAAGAGATTTTAAAAGTCAAAACCAGTGGAATATAAGGTTCTGTATAATCCTGGAAAAGGTCATCCAAAATCAGGGAGGAAACTAAAGCCATGTAGAAGAAGAAGAGGAAGAAATTAGTTGGAAATTGACAGGCGGTGGCTGAGAAAAGATTCGAGCAGTTTCCATGAGAAGTGGATCTTTGGAGATGGGAGAGCTCTAAAGGAAAAGAAGCTTTTCTATGTTATATACATTGTATGATATTGCTTTGAGCTCACCTGTATGCTGCTTCTGCCTCTTGAAACTTCAGTAAGAGCCTATAATCCTTTCAGTGCTTTTTGGTGTTAGGTTTGTAATTTTCCTTTTGGATATGATGGTATATTGAAATTGGCCATAGGGTAGATCAAAGGCAGTGCATAAGTCTAGCTTTACTTGAGTCACATTTACTTACTTCCTAAGACTCAACAGAAGAGCAGGCAGAAATGCAAAGTATACTTGGTTTGTCCATTGTCTCTTCCTCCTTCTATCTCAGTACATTCACACAGGTGCCACTGGCCCCTGAGATACCTACCTGGATTGGCCCATGTTCTCACATCTTTCATTCTATCTTTCAGAAGTACCATGTCCTAAGTTCTGTTGCATTAGAGACACAGTAAGTGAGTGGCCGGTTAAAGGACGAGTAACTTGCAGGAAGTTGCAGTGGATAGGAACATGGAGTATGGAATCAGACAGACCCAGGTTTGAATTGGCTCTGGCCCTTCCTAGTTATATAAAATTGGAAAAGCTCCTTAGCCTCATAGGGCCATTGTTTTCTTTAGGTAAAAGAGAGTGAGTGCCTAACTCTTGGTGGTGATGAAATAATTAAAACAGTGTGTGAATAGTGGATGCTATTGTTTTGGTCTCCCCAGTACCACTTCTTTCCTTCTTCCAGTGACAGATTCTGTCCCTGGTTCAATGCCTTATATCCTAGCTACAGTGAGTCCATCAGAGTCTATCCCAGGAATTTTCAGACTGGAGCGAAGCAGAGAGTAGCCCTTCTGTGCTCTTGTCATGACCCAGGCCTGCTGACAGCCATGTCCTCTGCTCTGTGGAAAGGTCAGCTGAACAAATCAAGCTGAGACTCTTGTTTGGAGCCATATGGCAGGTTAGGTTCTTTAGATCAGTTTTCACACTGAAGAACAAAATAATAGTATAAAATATACTTTTTTAATTTTCTTAAAATCATTGAGGAGCTGAAAAAATAGTAAGATTTCAATGTAACTGAGAATAGGAATGAAGGGAAGCTGCTTAAACCCATAGAGAATTTAGAAAACTGAGCTTCTGTTTTGATTAAATCAGCTATGCAGGGGACAGAAATCCAGTCTTAGGATTCATCCAGGTTGGGATGTTTAATAGCAGACCAATCCTCATAGAGATAAGGCCCCCAAAAGCCAGGACTTCAGTAATGGTAACTTTACAACTACAGGCTAGCCTTGCTGTAGATTTGTAGCCCAAAATGATGTCACCTAAATAACCCAAAAAGACCTTAAGCCAAAATTCAATTTAAAGTGATCATGGGCAGGTAAAGATTATAAGGAAAAGGCAAAAAAACAAAAACAAAAACAAAACAAACAAACAAACAAAAAAAAACATTAAAGAAACATTTTACTGTATGCCTTAAAGATGTTTGCAAATGATTTTCTAGAAAACATGTGGTATTTCAAGTAAGAAAAAAAGCATACAAGGAAACAAAGCAATGTGAGTGAAACTACCAAGAAATGGGCAGGAGAAACACAATTAGAGATCTCAGATGTTCGAATTGTTAGACAAGGATTGTTTTTTTAAAATGTGTACTATAATTAAACAAATAAAAGGCAGGCTTGTGAAACATCAAAAGCAAATTTCAACATATCTCAAAAGACTGAATCTAGATAGTGCATGCACTCAGACCACAATGCAATGAAGTTTGCAATAAAAATTTAAAAGAGAACAATATTCTCCCTGTAAATTTTATTACTAATAAATATACATTTATAAATTGAATAGAAAAAAGCTATGGGCATTAGAAAATACTTTTAACTGGATAATATTGAAAACAGTACATTTAAAACTTGTAGAATATAATGAACATCAACTTGTTGGGAAATTTATAGTCTTAAAATTCACATAATTTTAAAAGAGGCTGAAAATTAATGGGCCAAGAATACATCCCCAAAGTTAGAAAGTAAATAGCAAAATAAAACCAAAGAAAGCAGAAGGAAGGAAAAAGAGAGCAAATATAAATAAAATATAAAACAAACACACAGTAGAGGATTCCACAAAAGCCAGAAGATTATTCTTTAAAAATACTAGTATAGTTTATAAAGCTCTGATAAATCTTGTGAAGAAAACAAATTTCTGGGTCCAAGATGGGGCACAGAATCTACATAATTTTAAAGAAGCTCTATAGGAGAATGTGATGTACAGTTGTAATTGGAAACCATCAACCTAAAAGACATTTGCATTTTTAGCAAGAAATCATTCTTTAAAAATAAATTTCACATACTTTGTAAGACCGATATGGCCATGAGATACTTTTTCACCATTTATATTATTATTTGCCATGAAATAACTCCCCCAACTAGGACGAAACGGCTTAAAATTCCAACACGTTAAGAATTTTTCTCTTCAGTTAAACATTACCCTTTTCAGCTGTCCTAACTCAAGTGTGATTTTTACCCTTAGTAGGGTAAAATATAAAATCACTAACTGATTATCAAAGTTCCATCACTATGTAACTTTCTGCTATGCTTAGAAGCAGCAGGACAGATGGCAAAGGAGAAATCCTGAAAGAGGAGGAAAGCGGCTTTTGATAGGGGCTGGTCCCAATCATGTTATATGTTTAAGCTCACATGTATCCAAGACTGTTTCCATTCAGTACAGATGTTATCTGAAAGCTGAATACGTGAGGATGAATAGGAAACCACAAAGTTCAGATAGTGGTGATCTCACTCGTGTGCCAACCTCAAGGCATTTGCTTTCAAAATCTAATCTTAAAGAAATGATAAATTGCTACATTTCAAGGACTTTTGGTGTCACTAGTAAGACTTGAAATTATCAATATTAAATTTGTGGAAGTCAATTGTTGTGAACAGAAATTGAGCAGAAAAATTAAAACTTAGAAAAATTAAAACAATATTGATGCTGTAGTTTTGGACGAATAGTCCACAATCCTATGTATCAAAAGGTCTGTGCAATATTGAGGTGTTAACAGTATGTAAGAGTGAAGGCTACTAATTTATGGTTAAGTATTGTTTTGAGATTACAGCACAGAAGTGTATTTTAATATTTTAGGACATATCTGTTTAATGAAGGCAGGCAAAGAGTAGAAAATAAGAAGTATTCTTAGATGTGGCACTAATAGGTCAGATTTTGACTTCAGCTTATTATTAAATCTCAAAGCTTAAAATACTACTTGCTTTTTTAAAAAAAAATTAATATATGAGTTTTTTTTGGTTTGCTCTATAGTTCATTTGTTCCTTTTTGTTTTATAGTTCACATATGAGAAAAATTACATGATTTTTGTCATTTTACATCTGACTTATTTCACTTAGCATAATACTTTCAGAATGCTGGTTACTGCAGTGTAAGGTGGTGGGGGCAGGCATATTGGGTAAAGGAGATCAAACATATGGTAACAGAAAGAGCCTTTGATTGGTGGGCATACAATAGAGTGTACAGATATTGAATCATAATGTTGTACACTTGAAATTTGTATAATGTTATTAACCAATGTTACCTTGATAAATTTAATTTTTTAAAAAAGGCAGTGTTAACAAGGTAAACTTAGACCTTATATTCTTTCTGAACCAACAGATGTTTATATATTTAACAATAATAGGAAGTAGAATAATATAAAAGAGATTATATCATTAAAAATATCTAGACCCCCCCCCCCAAATCTCTATGAGTTGGATAAGGGAAAAATGTCTTCCTTCACGCTCATGCTTTAGAAGAGTTAAATTTTGGCCTGACAATTTCCAGTCACGTGAAATAAAGACCAATTATATGGCTCTGCCACCATGGCCTCCAAAAGCTATAATTTATTTATCAACTTTATGAAAGGTCATGGTTCAAATAGAAGAGATATTTGCAATAAGAAAAGATAAAACATAGGTGATAATTGTGTATTCTTCTCTGGTCCCTGTGGTGTCTTACCCTCCTACTTGGGTTATTTTTATTCCAGGGACTTCATAGATTTGAAAGTGGGTTAGTAAGTACAACAGGGCCAGTCGCTTAGGTGCCCTGGAGCTGGGGCTGAAAGAACTCTCTGTGGGACTCCAGTCTTCTGTTTTCAGACATGGAAAAATTTGAAATTAGGCATTTTTTCTTTAGTGCTATCACTCTTCCTTAAAGTCTCAATCTCTCCTCCCCCTTGGCCCAGCTTCCAACATGATGCTGTCCACCTACTGAATACCTTCTTTTTACAACTCCCCAGTCTGTAGAGCTGTACTCAGATATTTCTGAAATTTTGGGACTCCTTCGATAATTCCATTTCCAGAAAAATTCTGATCTTAGCTAGCTGTCTGAGCAGCTAGTTTGTTTAAAATGTTAATAATCAAAATGATTTAGGGGTTACCTCCTTGAGCCTGGCAGTTACTCAACTAGAGGTTGGTCTAGGCCTATCTAAACCTTTATTTGGGCCTTGAAAAGAGTAGTATTAAATGACCAATGTCATATTTTTAGACACTCATGAATAGTAAATCTTCTCAGAACTAAGGTTAGAAATGTTCTATTTGCCAGAAGCAAGTGACTTAAAAAATCTAATGAAGTTTAAAGAAACCATTTCAGTGATTTTAAAAACCAGGAATGCATAATGCTCTTGTTTAAAATGAGCATTTTGAGGGTTATATAATCTTAGTCCATAAAATTCTTAGTCTGATATATAGAGTTATCACATTGGTCCTTATCAAGAATGTGATGTATATAGAAGAGAGACAAAAATAGTGTCCTAAGAAAAATTTGAAAGTTAGCATAAGTGAATAAAATAGAAAGTCTTTGTAAGACTACTCAAGTTAGTGATAGCAAAGGATTTACTCTCATACAAATTCATACTATTCCCTTCAGACTTTTGGGTTGGCAAAAGTGACCTTTGATGATCAATGCTAATATGTATGCACATGACTATTCTTGCAATTCTAAAGAAGAGTTAAAAGTGTTAGGTATGTTTAATTAACACTTTAAGGTATTTTTTGTTGTTGTTAAATTAATAAGACGAATAGAGTAATTTCATGAATGAGAAATGGAGACACAGAAAAGCAATGTGACTTTACTGTGGTCACAAAGGAAGATGGTGCACATTGCCAATACATATGATCTGTTCCTTCTTGCTTGACTACGCTTCATTTAACCAGCTAAAGCACAGCGAACTCTGGGATTTGCTCACATAATTTTTTTTTCAAAAACAGAATAAAAGTACTCACTGAAGTATTAAAGTTGAGCAGTGTAGCCAGATCTGTACAGATGGCAGACTGTACGTGAACAGCCCTGACTCTTTCTTACAAGGTCAGTGGAAGGCTGTGGGGAGTTTGACATTACATTAGAGTCTGAGCTTTCAAGGCACAGTAGGAGGGAAGAGCCTCCCTGCCTCCCCTGGCGAACCCATATAAGTGAAAATATATGTTGCTGTAGGTCAGTGAGGGACTTGGAAATAAAAGGTGGTTGGTTTTGACACTTGCATTCTCTATTTCTTGCTATCAGTTAGCCATGAAATTGCCTTTCCATCACACATGCAGATTTACATGGGCACAAGGGGAGAAATTCAAAAGTTGTTTATTGTAACATTGTTGTACTCGGGAACAGAGGAAACAAGCTTGCTGTCCTTCAGTAGGAAATATTAAGTAGTTAAAGTGAATGAAGTAGATCTACAAGAATCTTAAATCTCAGAAGCATAATATAGGAAGAAAGCAAAGGAAATGTAAGTTGTCAGTACCTTTTGATACCATCAATGGTGCCCCATTTTGGTTGTGTAGTTCTAATCGAAGCAATGTCAAGATTTTTAAAGAAAATCTGCATCTTTGAAGTCTTTGATTTTATATTTTCTAGTGTATACAGTAAAATAATCTACAAAAACTGTTCATTAGAGTAATTTGTTTCTCTTATCCACTGTACCTGTTAATAAAACAACTCTGATCAAGGTGCAGAATTCCCACAAATATGTGGCATGGGGCTACATACCTTTTGCATGTTTAAAGAAAAAAATAAGTGTAAACCCATATTAAAAGGCACATTTTAAATTATACTTTAAAGCTTTTATTTTCAATAAGCAATACATATAAATAATTCAAACATCAAAAAGTATAAAGGTATATAGAAGAAGTTTGCCCCAATCTTGTCTTCTACCTACTTCTCACCTTTCCAACTGATAAATACTGTTACTATTTTTATGTTATAATAGATTTTAAGCCAACTGAAGAGATGTGTGGTAGCTATGTGATCATAGTAATTAATTAGAAAATTTATATAGAGATATTTATAGAGAATCTGCTGTTTATAAAACAATTTGCCAATCCAAGATAGATAAGAACCATTTTCTCCCACTGCAGAGCTTATCATCTAGTAAGGAAACTGTTAAATTCAACTGTTAATAAAAGCTCCAACATGATCAGATTTTGGTCCATCCCTTTGTCAGACTTTGTGATAGATCACAGGTTCTGATTTTTGTTCTGAAAACACAGTCACCATAGCTATAATCTTAAGAGTTGTATGAATAAAAGAATACAAAATTACCTCTTGTCAAAGAGAAGCAATACTCGCTCTAGCTTTAAATGGTGGGTATGACATTGACATTGAATGGAAAAGCATTACAAATGAAAGAAACCACACTAGCAATCATAGAGGTGGAAGAGCATGGGCACACTTAAAGAATTAATATAGGTAACCTGTTTTGTTTGAAAAGTAGTATGTAGCTGAGATTTGGTTTATATTTGGGAAATGATGAGAGACAAGCCAGGAAAGTTTAATTTGAGACATACTGTGGGAAATCCTAAATCCTGAAATATGCAGTTTGTGTTTAATTCTGCATGTAGGAAGCTATTGAAAAATTTTGCACAGGAATGTGGTGTGATTAGGGCTGGTCTCCAGAAAGTAATTTAGTGATAGTGTATACTTGTTTGTTTGTTTGTTTGTTTGAATTGTCTAATGTAAAAACTAGACTCAAAGAGGTGAGTTACATAGACACAGACAACAGGGATGGGGAGAGGTAGATAAGGGTAAATGGGGTCAAATATATGGTGACAGAAGGAAATTTAACTTTGGGTGGTGAACAGACAATGCAATGTACATATGAAGTATTATTGAATTGTACATTTGAAACCTGCATAGTTTTATTAACCAATGTCATCCCAATAAATTTAATTAGAAAACAAAAAGATGAATTAGGGGTGGGATAAGCATGCATGGGTTAGTTGTAGTTATCTGTTTTCCTTAAATAATAGCACATTATTTCAATCTCAAAAATATCTGGATTTGGATGGTGTGTTAGTATACTTCTCTTTGTTAGGAGACCTTTAAACATTGCAGGCACATGAAAGTGAGAACTGAAATGTGGGAAACATTTTCAAGACATGGGAGTTCATCTTTTTGACGCTTAGTAATAAGATGGGGGGGGGCAAAAGAAGAGTCTTGTCAGAGAACCATTATTTTTGTAGGATTTTGAGTCCATTAAGAGGGAGATGTGTGGTACCAAAAAACAAAATAGGAAAGTTAGGATAAGGAGCAAGTTTAGAGGTATAGTGTAAGAGACATTTTTGACGATCTATCCCAAGCTTTTCCTCACCTACATGACTATCTTTTGCTGCTTAACTATATTCTCAGGGAAAAAGGAATCTAGAGTAGTCTAAACTAATCATGATAAAGCTAATTGCTGCTAGTGATTGGCTTGGGAAGGGTCATATGACCTAGTTCTGGACAATGAGGTGTGAGGGAAAGTCCAATGGGAGGGAACACATTTGAGCAAGATTTATTAGTTCTTATAAAGAAACATTAAGGGAGAGGTAGAATCTCTTGTTCCTGCCTTTAGACATGTATATGAAAAAAAAAAAGGGATACCTGAAGCTGCTGCACTCATCTTGTAATCAGAAGAGTATGCCTAGTGATGTAGTGAGAAAGAGAATAGTAAGATAAAGGGATGCCGATGATGCTACTAGGCCCCTGGATTAATTACTTCTAAAGCCTCTCTACCTCAAGACTTCTTGTTATGATATGACAAATTCTCTTATTGTTTAGAATATTTTGAACTGTGTCTTCTATTACTTGTATTACCAAAATTCTCTTTAGTGATACAGAGGTAAGTGCTGGGATGGATTAGGGAGGGAGGAAATCATAAGTTTGATTTCTGATTAATATCTTGAGCTATTATAATGTTTAATCATCAAAATGTATCAAAGTAGATGTCTTATCTCATGAGATTATAAACCTTTCTAGATTCAATTAATTTTTAGATTCATGTTGTATCTTTGCAGCACAAAGTCCAATTCTTATATAATGGAAGTCCTGAATAAGTATTTCTTCAAGTAATTAATGAATACGTTGAACAAAACTAAGTAAAGCACTTAGAAGACAGACTATCTTGAATGTCAAAAATAAATGTGATATTTAGGGAATATTAGTGTGGTAGGCTGTTAGAGATGCTTGAGGAAAAGTTGTATCTATATCTGCCATTTTGTAGCCTAAACTATCTGGATAATTTGAGCATGGAAATTAATGTTTGTTTGTTTTTTCAGGATAATTGTTCAAAATGTATAAAAGGGTTTTAATAACTAGATGTATTTTTATGGGTAGGTACAAGAAGCATGAGACTTAGTAGAATAGATATAATAGGCTTTAAAATCTACTTCAAGAAGAATGATGAGGATAAAAAACTTAATGTATGTAAAATCACTTTGAGCTCCTTGGACACTGCTATATTAACCGAATATATTATAATACTAATGATACATATTTTCAGTCTGCCAGATTTTTACCAGAGTTGCATTGATACCTATGTTCCAAAAATATAATTTCTTTTACTCTAAAAAGTTTTGAAGAACAGTAATTCATAGATTACAAATTATAGTTATTGATTTGCATAATTGTTATTGCTAAGTGTACTTGCTTTTTTAATTTTTATTTTTCAATTATAGTTCGCATATGTTAGTTTCAAGCATACAGCATAGTGGTTAGACATTTATATAATTTAAGAAGTGACCCCTCGATAAATCTAGTAAGTACCCACCTGGCACCATACATAGTTATTACAATAGTATTTACTATATTACCTATTCTATACTTTACATCCCCATGATATTTGGTAACTACCAATTTGTACTTCCACATTCTGTCGCCTTTTTCATCTAGCTCCCCTCAACCTCCCTTTCATCTGGCAACCCTCAGTTTGTCCCCTTATTTATGACTCCATTTCTGTTTTTTTTGTTGTTGTTTATTTTGTTCTTTATATTCCACATATAAGAGAAATAATATGGTATTTGTCTTTCTCTATCTGACTTATTTCACTTAGCATAATACTCTCTAGGTCCATCCATATTGTTGTAAATGGTAAGATTTCATTCTTTTTTATGAATGATTAATATTCTATTGTATATATGTACTGCCTCTTTATCCAGTCTTCTGCTGATGGCCACTTAGGTTGCTTTCATATCTTGGCTATTGTAAATAATGTTGCAGTGAACATAAGGATGCATATATCTTTTTGAACTAGTGTTTTGTATTTTTTTGAATAAATAACCCAGAAATAGAATTGCCATGTCATAAGGTAGTTCTATTTTTAATTTTTTGAGGAATCTCAATACTTTTTTTCTGTATTGGATGCACCAATTTGCAGTAACATTGACAGTGCATGAACATTCCCTTTTCTCAACATTCTTGCCAACACTTGTTCTTTGTTGATTTATTGGTAATAGCCATTTTGACAGGTGTGAAGTGGTTTTAATTTGCATTTCTCTGATGATTAGTGATGTTGAGCATCTTTTCATATGTCTATTGGCCATCTGTATGTCCTTTTGGAAAAATGTCTTTTTAGGTCCTCTGCCCATTTTTAATGGTATTGCTTTTTTTTTTTTTGGTGTCAAGTTATACGAGTTTTTTATATATTTTGGATTTTAGCCCCTTACCTCATGTTTCACTGGTGAATATCTTCTCTCTATCTATTCAATCAGTTATCTTTTCATTTTGTTGATGATTTCCTTTGCTGTGCAAAAACTTTTTAATTTAATGTGGTCCCATTTATTTATTTTTTCTTTTGTTTTTCTTGCCTAAGAAGATATATCCAAAAATGCTACTAAGAGCAAAGTCAGAGTTTACTGCCTATGTTTTCTTCTAGGAGTTTTATGGTTTTGAGTCTTGCATTTAAATCTTTAATCCATTTTGAGTTTATTCTTGTATATGGTGAACGAAAGTCTTGATCTAGTTTCAGTGTTTTGCAAGCTCATTTTATGAGACCATCATTATCCTGATTCAAAAACCAGTAAAAAACTGATGAATATAGATGCAAAAGTCCTCAACAAAATGTTAGCAAACTGAATTCAGCAGTACATTAAAAAGAGCAAACACCACGATCAAGCGGGATTTATTTTAGGGAGGCAAGATTGGTTCAATATCCACACACCAATTAACGTGATACACCACATAAACAAAATAAATGATAAAAGTCATATGATTATATCAATAGAAGCAGAAGAATCACTTAACAAAATCCAGCATCCATTTATGATAGAAACTCTTAGCAAAGTGGGAATAGAGGTATCCTCAACATAATAAAGGTCATATATGATAGACCCACAGATAACATTACACTCAAGGGGAAAAAGCTAAAAGCATTTTTCTTAAGATCAGGAACAAGACAAGGATGTCCACTTTGACCACTTTTATTTAACATAGTATTACAAATCCTAGCCACAACAGTCAGACAAGAAAAAGAAACAAAAGAATCCAAATTCTAAAAGAAGTAAAACCATCATTATTTGCAGATATCATAATATTATATAGAGAGAACCCTAAAGATTTCACCAAAAAATTATTAGAACTGATAAATGAATTCAATAAAGTTGCAGGATACAAAATTAGTATTCAGAAGTCAGTGGCATTTTTATATACCAATGACAAACTATCAGAAAGAGAAATTAGTAAAACAATCCCACTTATAGTTACATCAAAAAAATAAAATACCTGGGAATAAATTTAACCAAAGAGGTCAAAGACCTGTGCTCAGAAAATTATAAGACATTTAAGAAATAACTTGAAGAAGGTACAAATAAATGAAAGCATATACTGTGCTTATAGATAGAAAAAATTAATATCACTGAAATGCAATCTATAGATTCAGTGTAATTCCTATCAAAATACCAATGGCATTTTTCACAGAACTAGAACAAATATGGAACCACAAAAGACCCAGAATAATCATAGCAATCCTGAGAAAGAAGAATGAAGTTGGAGATATCACAATACCTAATATCAAATTATACTACAAAGCTATAATAATCAAAATAGCATGGTACTGGCATAAAAATAGACACACATAGCAATGGGACAGAATAGAGAAAAACTGGACAGATCTAAGTGTAATTGTTAATATGCTGCCAAAGAACTCTAAAACTTCACATTATTTTAACCTTGGAGACAATTTCATGCTTACTAACACTTGAAGCCGCTAACACTAGCACTTGAAACAGAAATTTGGTAGTAGTTTCCTGAAGTAGATACTGATTTCTAGAAATATAGGAGATAGGTGAACTTGAACATAACCATGGCCCAAAAGTGGAAAAAAATCATAGATGAAGTGATTAATTCATTATCTAAACCAAGAATGTATTTTATATTATAACATCAACAAAACTGAAAATATGTCATTTTCATAATATTTATCAGACAAAAATTCATTTTATTATATAAAATAGTTTTTTGAAATAAATATTTTATTTCATGTATATATAAACATGAAATATTTTATGCTTACAATAAAAAATTTAATATAATTAATACCAAATTGGTTATTAATTTTATTATAACATAATTTTATTAAATTGTTTATTATAAATTACAAAATCTATTATAAATCTAAAAAATGTTAGTATATATTATATTAGTATACATTAAGTCTAGTTCAAATAACTGTAAGTTATCTGAACATTAAAAGTACAGAAGTAGATAATATCACTTATTATGTATTTCTCCAATTCTCTTCATTAACAGTATTTTCTAAAAATATACTTTTTAAATATAGTCATTTTTTTCATAAAAATGCCTGAAATCATCTTCACAGTTTCAAATTATGGTTAATTTTATCTTCAATGGATTTTTTTCTATAGACCAGGATTTTTTCAATAGAGAAAATGCTTTCTTTAGGAACTTATTTATGTAACTGGTAAATTAAGAGAAATTTCTGTCAAATGAAGAATTATGCCAATTATATTTTTTTATATTGTCAAAATGTTTTCATAGTGCTATCTTTGGACTCCTTTTGGAGTATCTTTCTTCAACAAATATTTTTATAAGACAAAACTTATAATTCACTTGAATGTTTTGCCAGATTTAGATACTACGATGTGTTAGGCCCTATTTTTCTTTCATTCAAGTATAATATTTAAATTTATATAATTAAAATACAAACTACATGGTCAGAAAGATAACAATTCTCTTAATAGTAAATACATTTAGATTTTGTCCTTATGAGATTATTGGTTTTTAAAACCTAGGATGATATCCTCTTCCAATGAACCCCTCAAATTGCACTGGCATGTCTGTGAGTTAAAAGTCCTCATGCATCCACACTGAGAACTGTTTAAGGCATTGGATACACTCCTTACCACTTCTTTGCAATGTTACTTTTCTAATGCACTCTTCCCTTTTCTTAGAGTGTTATACCCAAATGAAAAGTTAAATACTCAAATTGGTTTTTGAAGAGTAGAAGGGAAAGAGTAATATCCTAAAGCTGTTTATAATTCCACTTCTTTAAGTATGTGATTTTTGTATCTGTGCAGTAGCTGACATTCAAAAAGACTTGGGTTTTTTAAAATTGCTTCTGCCTAGAAACAAGTGTTAAGAAATCAGTTTTCTACAGCATGCTGGATGAGTACACACATAGTGGCACACACACACATGCGCGTGTTCTTTTTTCTTTTTTTTGGTTTCCTCTCTCCCTTTCCAACACACATTCTTCAAATGAGTATTTTGAGGGTTTCACTTGAGGCTGCCACCAATCTTTGGAAACCTGTTGTAACTAATATCATAGGTGTCCAAAGCATAGTGTTTCTGCCAAATGTAAGTCATCAGGAGGTTAAGTGCAGCATCCTGCATATAACAGGATTATGCAGATGCGTTCCACTCTGCTAGAACAAAGAAAACAGGCATCCCCAGCTTGACCAAGACACTCAACCATTTGAAATGCTCTACTATGGGCTTCTTTTTTTTTCTCCAAAGTACTGCTTTTTTAGACTTTTACTTTCCTGATTCATTTTAAGAATTGAATAATGTGAAAGTTGCCTTGTAATAATTCATTTGGTGAGTATCATTTATCATATAGGACTGTGTGGAAATTTCTATTTGGTGTAACTCCTGGCATTTGCAGTTTGAACTTTTTCTTATACTGTTATAAATATAAGTATTCTCTAAACACACGCACACACACAGTCTCACAAATACAGGAGAAAATTTTCTAAACATTAAAAGCTACTGATATCATTGTTGGAATTTCAAATCCTTAATGTTTCAAACTCCTTAATGTCACCAACTTAAATTTCGGTACAGATTATAACATTTAACTTAAATGGAACAAAAGAAAAGGAGAGTAACAGATAACAAAAGGTAGGACCTGGGGTCGAAAACCCATGACTAGATCCAGTAGTTAAATGGAAGGAGACCATCCATTAGACAAAAATCCTCAGGGAAAAAAAAAAAAAAACGTGAATGAGTTTTTTAAGCCTAGAAGAGAAATTGATGTGATCACAGTGATAATAACCCAGAGTGGGACAATCACTCCTAGTTACTGACAGAATCAAGGGCAATTTAAACCTTGCTCAGGAGAATGTAAAAAATTTCTTTTTTTTCTAAAGGAAACAAGTTCTTTCATCAACAGATTAGAAATATCACGAGCCATAGTCTATTAAATAGATTGTCCCTGGGTTCCCATTCAGTTCTAGTACCTATCTCCTTTGTATGTCTGAACAAAGATGCAATCCCTGGTGAGTGTCTGCCCTCAGAACATGGAATCTGTGTTGTTTAGTTCACAGTAATAGTCATCTGAGTACATACCATAAAAGCAATGTGTTAATAGCCTATGTTTTTGAGTGTTGGGCTGTTTGAAATAGTAAGTCAGATTTTGCTATGTAGGAGCTCCCTTAGTTGCAATGGCAATGACAGTTATTTCTTAGGGCCTTACATCCCACTTGTTTAGCCTACTATCTCTGTCTCCACTAAACTATCCTCTGAAATACTATTAATGACTCCATTTTACATACACAGACATCAGGCCCAAATTGGAAATGCTTGTTGTCATATTTTATACTAACAATGTTAATGATTTCCTGCCTACTCACATCCCCTCCTAAGGAAAACTGCCCATCCACTGTCCCTGTTGCATTGGCTGGCCATGTCCTGTGCTAGGAGATTCATTCTCTACCCAAATCCTAACCCCTCACCTCGGTCCTGATGTATTTAACCGACCAAGGGACCTCCGATGCTTCCAGCAACCAGTGACATATCTTGGAATGAAATACTTATTTCAGCCAATCAGCCAATCAGGAATCAGGATTAGTAAACAAAGAGAGAAAAGTTGGTCTCAGGAATAGCAGAAGATGAAAAGTCATGATCATGACGAGCTTCATGATGTACAATCCGTGTAGTCACCCAGGACCCCCAAGCTTAGAAAGGTCTCACCCTTGGTTTAATGTTCTGCTGTTGCTATCTTGGAATTCTTAATTTCTGAACAAGGGGCTCCATGTATTCCTTTTGTACTGTGACTGCAAGATAGCCATTCTTGGTTATGATGTACAAATTATAGCAACAATTCTCAGCTGGAGGAACAGGCTCTAGAGAAACATCAGAATCTGTGGGTGGTGGGGGTAGGGGGATGAGAGGAGGCAAGTGAAAAATTTGAGAAGACATAGTCTTATAATTTATTTTTATTTTATAAAAGTCTAACAAAAATATTATTTTTAGAATAACTTCAGAAAACAAAACACAACCACACTTTTTTGCTGCTAGGTTACAAAGAAAAGCTAGAGATTCCTAACCAAAGCTTCCCCTCCCCTAATCCTGAGGGACATGTTAGAATTTCTGGGGGAAGTGTGAAAGAGATGTTTATGAAAAGTTGGCATCAGTTTAAAGGGCTGAGAAACAGTGGAGTAGGGAGAACTGGGCAACCAGGATGAGTCCAGGGAAAGTCAAAGTCACAGGAAGTAGACCCGAGGAATAGAGAGAGCTTGAATGACAGTGCTGTGCTGGACTCAGGCCTTTCCTACTGCTGTATTTCATCAGAGCATCCAGCCAGGCCTCAGCTCTCTGAGATCTTCCCTTGCCCATCTGCTGCTCATTTATACAGAAAAACAAAGCAAGTGTGTTTGTTGTCTTAAATGGATATGAGCCCTCATTTCATTCTCATATACAGACAATTAGCCCGGGCTTATTAGTTTTAAAAATCAAATAATTTTTTGTTAGTGCCCAGTAGATGTAATTATAACATTAGTATCTCAGCTCTCTCTTTTTACCTAGTGGTCCAGATATCCTTATAAGTACATACAAAATGCTCTCTGTCTCCTCTCTCCAGCTCTATCAACAGTTTTAAGAGAAAGAGGTTTTTGCAACATTTGAGAAGAAAACTTTCTTTTGCAAAAGGGCTGTGAAACACCTTCCAGCACCACTTAGTGGCACCTTTAACATTAATTGAATAAAATTCTTAGGACATCGGGAAAACAGCTCTTCACTTCTAAGTATAAAAGTAGTCTCAAATTAAAAAGAGAATCATTAAGTCTTTCCGACATTGCAAACAATCTGTTAATGAGATCATTGAGAATTACCTGATAATTTTTTTTTTCATTTCAAAATATGTGGGGCATTTTATGTTTGTGGGCACAGAATACAACCATTTTGCAATTCATTTAGGAACCAGCACAGAATGGAAATTTAAATACCCTATCAGTGATTTCCAGGGTTTTTTGTTTGTTTATTTCAATTTTAAACATCCTTCTTTGTCGCTTTCATCACTCTGGAAAATTTCTGTATGGAAAATGTCTTTTTTAATTGAAGTGACTTAAAATGTTATTTTGAGAAACTTTTCAGAATTTCATGACACCTCTTAAAATAGACTCCTGGGGTGCTGCAAATCCAAATAATGAAGGCATTTAAAATATCAGGGAAACACCACCTAAAGTAAGTAGGAATGAAATTTTACTTTTTTGGGGGAATATATGTGTGTGTGCGCACACGTGTACACACATACACACACACCATCTTAGAATACTCGCATGCATACCTTAAACCAAAAAGTTTATCCTTCCAGAATTTTGAAACACTTTAACAGTATTCTCATTACTAATACTAGTAATGATTTTTAGCATTAGGTATTTTTTTCAAATTTGATTTCATTAATCCTCAGAACCTGGGGGATAACTATAATAAGAGTGTCTGAAATTGTATAATGATGGAGAACCAAGGCAAAGAAAGAATTGCTTTTTCCTCTGCCCATTTAGAAACTAGAGCATTTGAAGTTTCATTAAAAAAAAAAAAAAAAAAAAAAAAAAGGTGGAAAACCAGCATTTTAAGAAAGGTATGAGGGCAAGTGGGACTCAGTGCCCTAAGTGGTTAAACTAATTGATATTCCTTGGTGATCTGATTTTCTAAGAATTATTTTGCTGTTTTAAGGTCTCGCTCGAGGGGCATGGGGATCTCTTTGTTTCTTATGAAGAAAAGTTAAGGTAATTATTGAAACATAGGGTCTTAGCATTGAAATGAAAGTTAGAAATAATTTAGACCAGTGTTCCTCAAAATACGATTCCTAAACAAGGAGCATCAGTATTACCTGAGAACTTGTTAAAAATGCAAATTATGGGATCTTCTCCAAACCTACTGAATCAGAAACTCAGGGAGTAGGACTGAGCAACCTGTGTTTTATCAATCCTCCATACTAAGGTCTGAACACCACTGTTCTAGATCATCTTCCAAGCCACTGAGAATTCTGTACCGTGGGAATTCTGACAGAAGCTCAACCATACAAGTGATAACATACAAGTAAAGTGCCCCATCAGAGCCTGGCATACAGTTACACCTTTTATTTTTGTATTTTATAATAACAAATATATTTATTATATTTGATAATAAGAAATATAAACATCACCGTTTTCATAGTTATTGTCATCATCACCCACTCCATTGTCAGGCTGCTTACTAGCTGTCAAAACCCCATTCTTTTAGGATATATCTAATTGTTTCAAAGTTCTTTCATGTTTAGTCAAAAATTTACCTCTTTTTAACAGTTATCCATTGACTTTGATTCTGTTTTTTTTTCAGGAGGAGGGATCGAATTCTTTAGTCCTTTACTATGATTTTTGAAATATTTGAACAGAAGTATGTATTTTGAAAGTCTGGAATTATAAAGACCTCTGTTTCAAGCCTGTTTGTTTTAAACAAGAAAAATCTGAGACCCCAAATAGCTAAATGACTCAAAAGCCACTCTACATATTTGTCACTGCCTTTTCTTCTCTAGACTAAAATTCTAAACTCCCTCAACCTTTTTCTAATTGACATGACATTCAAGACCTTCACCGTTTTTTCACTGCTTTCTGTACATACTCCTATTTGTCAGCATCTCTCTTCATTTGTGGTATCCAGAATCTCACACATAACTCAAAATACAGTTTGACTATTAAAGAGTACATTAGAAATGTTTCTTTCTATGATTTGGTATTTTTTCTTCCTTTAATGCTATTTAAAGATTGTATTTATCTTTTCAGCTTTTCTGAGGCACAACTGATAAATAAAAATTGTACAAATATAGGGTGTATAACATGGTGGTAAGAAGGCCAATACCCCATTTACCTTGCAGATGCCATTCACATTCACTATGATCTTCCAAGTACGAAGCTATTATTTAACAGGGTAACCATGTGTCTCTCTTTCCACGGTCAGATCATGTATATCATGAAAGCTTCTGTTCATTGTTTTGCTGAAATAAAGATATGCTATATTTTTGAGCATTTCTTGATAAACATATTAGTAAACTTACCCAAAATGTTAATGGAATGAATTTGGAATAACTTACTATTTTTAGTGGACCCAAATTGTAGTTTTTCATTGTATCATTTTCTCACAAACCTGTTGCATAAGTTTCCTGGGCGTTGATGTCAACTCTACTGGTTGTAATTTCTGAGATTTTAGCATTTTTAGCCTTTTGAAAACTGGAGACATTTACCCATCTCTAGTCTGGAGACATTTTTCCACACTCTGTGATTCTCAACTATGACAGTGGCTGAGTGGTAGCCTAAGCCGTTTAATTAGGCTTCAACATCTTTTTTCTGGATCTGAGGAATTGAGTTTATTCAAATAATTTATGAGCTCTTTTACTATCCCCTCTTGTCTTGATTTTCAATTTTCTCTTAATAATTTTTTGCCATTTCTAATTTAGAAAAATATTTCATTTTCAGATAAGGTAGTAACAAAATAATCTAGTAATTCTGTCACCCATAAGTCTTATTTCATCTTACATAAAATATAAGCAAAATGATATTGCTTAGTGATTAGGGGTTCAGGCTTGAGATTATAGAAAACAAGCCTTATTCTGAACCAACTGAGAAATAGGAGCAGAGAAAAAATGAAGCCTCTGGGTAATAAAAATATCATCTGCATGATCAATAGAACTGATATTAAAGAATTTGACACATCTGGGAGCTAGTGAGCTGGAGCTGGAGCTGCATCCTAGGATTTGGCAGAACTTCCCAGTCAGTTCTGGATCACTCTAGACCTTCTCCAAGGGGGAAAGGCCTTCACCTCTAAGTTACCTCAAAGCTGAAAGAATCTGAGAGCATTGCTTGAAGAGGCAGCTCTCTCCCAAGAGAGGAGAAAGGGACTGGTTTAGCATAGTTTCTCCTTCCAAACTCACCAATCAGGTATTTATTTCTCCACCACAGTGGAAGGATGAGAGAAAGAAAGGCCAAGTTTTAAGGATATTCCTCCATGTGGAAGGGAACACGAGTAAAGAATAAATGATATAAGGAATAATGAGAAATTTCACCTTTCCAAAGGTATATGATAATCACAGAAGCTACTTTACTTCTTTACACCTTACTTTTCTCCTCTATGAAATGGAAAACATAACAATCTATACCTCCTGATTTGCATTACTTTACATATATCTAGTGCTTTAAAGAATATTGCTTTTTGTTATCTTAAGTGGTTTTTGTTATCCTCAAGTCTATGCTCACTTTGGTCTTTGTCTTCCCTGATGTTATTCCTAACAGTTCATGCTATTATTTTTACTTGTCTTTGTTTTTTCTTGCTTTCCTCCTTATTTGACTCATGTTCTTTAAAACCCTGAGCTTGTCAGAGAGCTCCCTGTACAGCCATGCCAGTTTCTCTTGATGCCCACCTCTGCCCCCATCTCTTATTTGAATTGTTTGAATGTATAGTCAGAATTTCATTACTCAGTATCTTTGATCTTCATGAGGCATTTTTTTCTTTGTGTCACTGGCTGGTGGCATATACATATTCTTCCTGGAACTTTTCGAAGTCATTTTTTAAGTCAGTCTGAAATGTATGTCCAGAAATGTCCAGCACTTTATTCTTTTCTTTTGTGAACTCCAAGATGACATGGTCTCTTTTCCCTGTTTCTGTTACTCCCACGTTACCACCAAGTCCTCTTTTGTTGGTCAGAATTAAGTCCTGAGAGGTACTTTATGTGTTCTTACTTTAGGACATTTTGCTTGAGGGCTTAGAATTTCAATTAACAATTCTGAGCAGAAGTAACTTATATGAAAGAAACTTATACAAGCAGTTAAAATGTCAAATATTCACTCATTCTTTAGATTTTTATCATGTTTCTTATGTTTCTTCTCTTTCTCCCACCAATCCCCATAGTTTCCTTTAAAAAAATTAAGGTATCTCATAATTAATCTTAATATTCATTCATTATTTTAATAGCCTATTTTTTTCAAATAAATAAATACCTCCTAACATATAAGATCTGAATTTTCTGGTGGATAGGCTTACTACTCCCTAAACAGTATGATGATTGATAGAAACTTTTAAAAAATTAAACTTCTCTTTCAGTTTATTTTTGTGAAAATTTATATTCTTCCTATATTGAATATCCTTAGAAGGAAACACCATGATAAAAATTGTTTATTATTAAGAAAAATAGATGAGAATTTTTTTCAAGCAAAATAGATAATACTCAAGGACCTCACTGTTAATGTACTAAATTAACATTTTCATATCTGTTTTCATTGCTTTAAATAGTCATTGAAGTTATGGCAAAGACCATGTTATTTATTTTAGAAAAGTAGGAGATTGCATAATGGTAGGGCTCTTGCTTGTTTGTATGTGTATAATATTTAATACAGATTAAAAGAAATGGCCATTCCCTACCTGATTGTTGATCACCTTTTTGGGGATAACAGTCCATTGAAAATGATGATGTACTATTTCCTCAAAAACTGTATGTATGAAATTTTACATAATTTTTTCCATTAAATTCTAGTACCCTCAAAAACCATTCAAGCACTTACTATGTACCAGATATTTAGCTTATGTATATTTATTTTTCATTATTTGAGACATTAATCTATTAATCTGTAGGTTTCAAACTGTGTACAAAAAACAGGAGCTGGTTAGTGTTATACTTTACATTTGCATAATTATTTAATATACTCAGGACATAGCTATTTGGGAGTAAACATGGGGACAGTTAAAAATGTCTAATTCAAATTTCTCAATTTTTGCCATTGGTTTTATTGTTCTTTTTACCAAACTATAAAAACTTCATATATGGTAAGAATATTGGATGTTTTAAAGATCTCTATCAACTGAATACCTATTAAGAAAAGAAGAACTAATCAGAGTTGAAAATGGCTAGGCAGTTTGCCATTATGCCTGGCCACCAGTGGATTTAGAAGGCATTATATCACGCCACATCTGTAAACTTCCCTCCTTTTTCTTTCTTCTTGCCTCTTCCCTCCACTATCTATCTATTAAAAAGTCTCTTGGGAAGCTATTTACTTGATAGGTGGGGGAGTTAATTCTAGGACTGTCTGTTTATATAAGTTACTGTGTGCTGTTTCATTCTCTCAGCATCTTTTGAGAGTGGGGAATACTACAACAGGGCATGAGAGGTCAGCTCCCACAGGACTGCTTGGAATCTATAGCTAGATGAGTAGATTGGGGTGTTTCTCACAGTTTTGGAAGCTGCGAAGTCCAAGATCATGGTACTGGCAGATTTGGTGTCTGATGAAAACCTGGCTTCTTCATTGATGGCCATCTTCTCACTGTAATTTCATATGGCAGAAAGGAATTTTCTCAGGCCTCCTTTATAAGAGCACTAATACCATTCATGAAGGTTCCACCTCATGATCAAATCACTTCACACAAAATTGAGTACTATGCAACTATACAGCTATATAAAAAAGAAAATGGGAGAGCTCTATAAACTGATACGTAGTAATTTCTAGAATATATTGCTTAGTGAAAGTACAAATGCTACAAAATGCTTTTTTGCATGTAATAAAAATATGCTGCATTATGTATAAGAAACGGGGATGAAAGAATGGGGATAATGACAATTCTTTGAAAAGATCCTTTTATATAGATCCAATATTTAGAACTATATTAATATTTTACATACTCAAAAAAAAAGAGAGAGATGAGAGTGACCCTAAATAGAATAGAAAGAAAACCAAATGTTCTTATTGTATTTCAAGTGAATAACATAACTACATTGAAATGTAGGCAAGAGGTAGTTAGAAACTAATCCGGGTAGCTTTCAAAAACTTACAATAAAACAACTTACCATAAAAAGCACAGGAATAAATAGAAAACCTTAACAGTACTATGTCAAATAATGAAATTGAATCTTTAAAGATTTTGTACAAAGAAATATCCAGACTGATCAGAATCCTAGTAAAATCATTTTTTTTTTTTTAAATTGACAAGCTGATTCTGAAATTTATGAGGAAATGCGAAGGGCCAAGAGAAGCCAAGATAATCTTAATGAAGAACAAAACTGGAGGACTTACAGATATCAAAATTTACTATAAAACTAAATTAATATGTGATGTGATATTAGCACACAAATAAATAACCATTAGAGAACTACACATATAGAATTACTAGATTTATGAAAAAAGTGGCTTTGAAGTACAGTGAGAAAAGCATTGCCATTTAGATATAATTAATGTAAGTCCCTATCTCATACCATGTGTAAAAATTAGTTTGAGATGAATCATAGCTGTAAATGTAAAAAGTAAAACAATAAAACCTCTAAATGAAAACAAAAGAGAATAATTCCATGACCTTGGAGTAGTTGAAGATTTCCTAAACAGGATACAAAGATAATAATACATAAAAACAGATTAATGAATTGAACTATATTAAGATTAGAACTTCTGTTCATCAAAAGATACTATAAAGAGAATTAATAAGCAAGTAACAGAGTGGAGAATATATATGATACATAAATCTAACAGAATATTTGCAATATTGTCATCTCAAGATGACAAAGGACTCATCTTGAGAATATATAAATAACTTTTATAAATTCATAAGAAAAAGACACTCAGTAGAAAAGTAGGCAAACAACTGGAACAGACATTTACAAGAGGATATCTAAATGTACAATAAGTATATTGAAACTTGCTCAAGCTCATTATCCATCAGAGAAATGCGAATTAATACCACAATGAGATACCGTTCCACTCCCACCGGAATGGTTAACAATAAAAAGACTGACAATACCAAGTGTTGAAAAGGATGCTGAGCGACTGGTGCATGAGAATGCAAATTATCACAACTACTTTGGAAAACTGGTTGACAGTTTTCTACTAATCTACTAAAACGGAACACAGTTATTTCATTCCTACTCATATATCCAACAGATGTAATACCTACATCGTCAGGTTTGAGAGAATAAAATGAGAGCATGTGTATTTCACCAAAAGACATGCACATGAATTTATATGGCAAAATTATTTGTAATAGGTAGAAATGGCAAGGAAAAAAACAAGTGTTCATCAATAGTAGGATGGATTTTAAAAATTGTGTAACATCATACAATAAAAAATTATACAATGAAAAGAATGAACTATTGTTATATGCAACAGATGGATGGATCTCACAAACTGTTGAACAAAAGAGGCCAATCACACAAAGAAGTATATGATTACATCTGTGTGAGTTTGTGTGAGCCTGCGTGTAAAGTTAAAAATGCAAAAATCATCTATTGTGATTGAAGTCCAGATAGAAGTGAACTTTTGGGGAAAAATAGTTATCAAAAAAATTTTTAATACTTAAGAATATTAACAGGAGGTAAAATTCAAGACAAGTATTTTTTGAAGCCAAGAAGCTATTAACTTCTTTGCCAGCATTCAAGTGTTATATATTCACTTTTATTATGCACTAGAGGTCATATCCTACACACAGGAGAATACAGTGAGGTTCTCCTGCAAACTACAGATTCCTGTTTTACCTCACATTTTGTGTCTTCAAAGAATACCTGTAGTTTGGACAATAATCTGGTTTCAGTTCAGCTTTATTTCCTCCAAGACAGGCTCTACATGGTAGTTGTCAGACTACATATGAATATCCACAAGTGTCGCTGTTTTGCTGATTCCCAGATACAGGTACAGTCAACTTAGGTCTTCTTCAGCTGTCTTTGGAAGTTCGTGTTTTCTCATATTCATTTCCACAATGCTCTTAAGTGATGTTCTCCACATTTAAAAATATTTTCATGGTCACAAATGTTTGTGCTATAAATGCCTGAGTCAAACTCATTTCCCTTCCCTTAAGTGCTTCTAATTTATTTATAAAATAAACAGCTGTCAAAACCATAAAACTTCTAGAAGAAAACATAGACAGTAAGCTCTCTGATATTACTAACAGGAATTTCTTTTTAGATATATCTCCTCAGGCAAGGGAAACAAAAGAAAAAAAAATGTGACTACATAAACTAAAAAGTTTTTGTACAGCAAAGGAAACCATCAACAAAACAGAAGACAACCCACTGTTTGAGAGAAGATATTCACTAAGAATACATCTAATAAGGGGTTAATATCCAAAATATATAAAGAACTCATACAACTCAACACACACACAAAAACAAAATCCACTTCAAAAATGGGCAGAAGACCTGAACAGACACTTCCCAAAGAGGAAATACAGATGGCTAATAGAGATATGAAAAGATGCTCAAGGTCACTAAGCGTCAGAGAAATGCAAATTAAAACCATAATGAGATATCACCTCACACCTGTCAGAATGGCTGTCAGCAATTAATCAAAACAAAAAATGTTGGCAAGGATGAAGAGAAAAGGGAACCCTCATACATTGTTGGTGGGATTGCAAATTGGTACAGCTGCTGTGGAAAACAGTCTGGAAGTTTCTCAAAAAATTAAAAATGGATACACCTTTTGATCCAGCAATTGCACTTTATTTATCCAAAGAAAACCAAAACTATAATTCGTAAAGATCTATGCACTCCAATATTCATGTCAGCACAATTTACAATAACCAAGATATGGAAGCAACCTAAATGCCCATCAACAGATGATTGGATAAAAAAAATTATAGTTATTATGCATGGAATGGAATATTACTCAGCCATTAAAAAAATGAAATCTTACCATTTGCAATGACATAGATGGACTTAGAGGTTATTATATTGAGTGAAATAAGTCAGACAGAGAAAGATAAATGTCATATGATTTCACTTATATGTGGAATCTAAGAAACAAAAAGAACAAACTAATTGAAAACAGACTCACAAATATAGTGGACAGTTTGGTGACGGACAGAGTGGGGTAGGGTTGGGATGCTGGGAGAATGGGGTGAAGGGTTAAAGAAGTACAAATTGTCATTGATAGTTGGCCACAGGAATGGGGAGCACGGCATAGGGAATGCAGTTAGCATTAGTATGATGGCTAGGTGGAGAGCCAGGGGAGGGAGGGAGCAATTGAGGGGATCGTTTTATGAACTATATAAATGTCTAACCAATGTACTGGATACTTGAAACTAATTTAAATAGATAAATTTATAAATAAATAAATAAATAAATAAATAAATAAATAAATAAATAACTATTTCACGAATTTTTTAAAACATAGCATGAAACCTATTAAGGGCAAATGTGGAGCATTGATGTATTCGTTCATCATTTTTTAATTAAAAAGTTTTATTCTTATTGTACATGTAGTTAAAAATAAACAACAAAAACAACAAAAATCTCCTGACTTAACAGTTTACCTCTTGGAAGGGCACATTTTTATATGTCTGATAAGAAAATAGAAAAACAAAAAATACATACATTTAAACTTTAATGTTTGTAAAGATTTCTTTGTACATGTAGTAGTTTGGGAATGGGAATTATAAACCAGTCTTTTTTTCTTTTTTAGCAAATGAGAACATATGTTTCCATTTCTTAGATGAACTTTTCATTATAATTTGGTACAAATAGTAAGAAAAGACCTTTTCTGCATTGACGTATTATTTAACAAATAATAGAAGCTTTTCTGAAAAATTACCAAGCTTGGTAGTCAGCTTAATATATTCTACTCCTTGTCTGTATAACTGCACAAGTTGTACAAAACAGTAGATGCTGAAAAAATGTTAAAAATTTTTTATTATAAAATTAGTGTATTTTTAAAAAATCTGTAAAATTCAGAAAGTCAAAGAATAGAAAAAAATTCCTCTAGTCCCATTATAGCCCCAAACAAAACTACTTTAAGTCATGTATTAATTACTGTATTTCCCTCTATTCATCTTAATCTTATTTTTACATAATTATTTGGGAACAGAGTTATAACCATGCATAATATACATATATAGTGTGTACAAACATGTGTATGTATGTATAATTTTGTATTCTGCATTTTTTCCCAACATCATATTATTATATATTCTCAGAACAGGTATTAATGGTTACAAAATATTTTATCCAATAAATGTAGCATAGTTTATAACCTGCACTTAGGTATTTTTTTGTGTTTTTTCCTACTATAAAAAAATGCCATTGCATATAACTAACTTTGTACAGCAATCTTTTTCATAATTAGGATGATTTTTGATGTTATATCAAAAGGAAAATTAGTGGATCCATGGGATATGAGCATTTTTAAGACTCTTGATTCATTCTAACACTGTTTTCAAAAGGTTTATATCAATTTAAACTGCCTCAGGCAATGAATGAAAGTTTTCCTTTTATTATAGTCTCATTAGCACTCTTAATTACTATTGGGGAAGGCCTAATATTAATTTATCTGATACAATGAGAATGGGCAATTTTTCATGAGTCTGTTGATTAATTGAGAACTATATGGTTATCTTATTTATCTATGGGATTGTTAGTGGTCTGCCTATTCACTCATTCAACAAATTTTTATTGAATGTTAATGTCCCCAATATTGTTCTAGGCAGTAATAATACAAAGCAGTCAAAAACCTTAGGAAGCTTATATTCTAGAGGCCTTATATTATTAAGCATGAATGATTTTTTATGTAATAAATCTAAAAGTACTATCTATTAAGTGACTACTATGCGCCTGACATTGTCCCAGATACTTACCTTATTTAAAGTGCAGTCTGAGGGAGATCTTTCATTCCTTATTTGTTGATAAGAAAAAGGAGCACAGAGCACTTAAGTAATTAGCCCAAAGCCATACAATTAGTAATTAACAAATTTCATCCTAGATTAGTCTATAATTCCAAAATTCATATTCTTTCCCCTATGCAATACCCATAATATCTATTGTTATTAACAATTCTGTCTGTCAGATTTAATAAGAAAATTTGTTCTAGTTTATTATTGGTTTTTAAGTGTTTACTAATTTTTAAATTCACATGCAGAATTAAAGATTGTTATGTAGTTAAATCTGGTAGGTTTTTAAACAGATTCCTAGTGTTTTAAATTTAGAAAGTATTTTCTTAGATTATTAAATATTCATTTATTTTTCTGATTTAAAAAATCTAACTGCTAAAACTATCTGCACTTTAGTGTATAGAATGAAATAAATATCTGTTATTTATTACCTAAACTATCAGTATCACTTATTAATGAATCCTTTCCCTTCTCATTAATTATTGATAAAAAATACAGCATCTTTAGGTTGAAATACTTTAAAAAGTCACCCAATAAAGCTCTATCAAACCACTTTTGGTAAAAATATCTGGGATGGCTTTTTATATCATGAGAGTTCATAGTATGTTGCCTTAAGTTATATAAGTTTTTCCTCTCTCTGTGACACATACACCCACACACAATCTTAAATTGCTGAAGCAGAAATATTCATTTAATATCTGCATTCAGATTTCATTATAGTTTTATTCCTAAGCATATCTTCTTTAGCCTGTTTAAATGATCAGTCGACAAATATTTATTTAGCGCTGACTGTAAGATGTATATGTATATATATATATGCTGTGGAATAAAACCAAAAAGAATCAAATATGGCCCTTATCTTCAAGGAACCTACCGTCTAACTCATAAAAATAAAACATACATGAAAAGTTACTTCATAATGAAAACACTAGTTTTGCGAACAGAAGTGCTATAGGAGTTCAGAGGAAGGAGTGATGCCTGTAGGCTAGGGTAGACCAGGAAGCTTCACAAAGGAGATGAGAGTTATATGAGCCTGGATAAATTGATAGGATTCATTGGTTTCACAGCCAGAGAGAAAACAGTGGAAGTTATGAACTAGGAATATAGAATGAGCCAAGATACTTAGGCAGACATATGTAAGTCATTTGGATGTGGAGTGCAAAGGGTGGAAGTATGAAAAACAAGCAAGACTGTGCCAGAACCTCATGAAAACAAGGAATTCCTTTATTCTATAATCCAGAAAACACAAGAATAACCTACAGGAAGAAGGAAGTAAGCTATAAATGCTAACAGTAACTTTGATTTTGAATGAGCTGTCAGTGTGTTGAAAAAAGGCATTTGCAGTTACATTTTACTTTAGACTCATAATTTCTGGATGGAAGATTGAAAACAGTATAACTCCTCCCTTTGGTAGGAAGAGTTAGGTCTGCAGAGCTTCAGGTGTAAGGCATCCCTTTGTATTTCACTCCCAAACACCAAGAAGAGTCTCATATTTAGACAGAGGGCTTGAAAGCAGGGCTAGAAACATAGTTATTGTAAGGGCTGTGAATTTAATATGGAAAAAGATAGGGCATGTAAAACCTTTTGATTGGGGTCATTTTTTTCTGTGTCCTCAGGTAATGAACTTCTATCTCTTCGTTATCAAGACAGTGACAATATTGTTACAGTTAGCACAAAATGACAATGTGTCTAAATTTGGCAGATTATTAAAGAATTCTGAAGTTATCTTACAGTTCTAGTGATCCAAGTTTACATATTTTCATATTTTGTAGTGTTTATGGTAACTTCTAGTTACATTGTCTGACTTTCAATGTTTTTAAACCCACCTAGGAATAGTGATATTATCATTATTTTCCCCTCTATTGTTCCTTGTGTGTGTGTACTTCCTCGGTTTAGCCTCCCTGTAAACACTATTGTAAATAAAATATGTGAATTTAAATTGATCCCCTAGGAATCTATTTTAGTATTTTAAAATTTTTGTTATCCTTATCCTTAGGTACCTTCTAGTTCCTGCTTTTTCTACTTAAGACATTATTTAACCGTGATTATCAAAAGTATGAAACTTGATTACCATTCATTTGATTTTGGGGGATTAAGTCTACAGAATAGAACCCCTATCTGTCTGTCTAGCTAGCTAGGTAGCTAGCTATCAGTCATCTCTATCTCAGGTAATACATAGAGATTAGAATAATGAATAAATATTATAAAGTCCTTGCCTATGAAATATTTCTAGTCTAGTGAAGAAACATAAAAAACACACAATTATAATACAGCTTGATGAGTATCATAATACAGATAAGCATAAGAATGCTTTGGAAATACATAAGAGAATAAAAATAATGGCAAGCTCTTAATTATAAAGATTAAGGTCTTTGAATAGTCTTAGTAAATTTTTTCCTCTTGGTTATACATAAACATAATGAGATAATTATCCTGTGAAATGTGCATAGTCTTCTAAAACATATTAACATCAAATCAAAATTACATGTGTATTTTCCAAAGAAGAAGGGCTGCTCTTCATAATGTAAGTAGATAAAATAAGCTTTATTATATTACTTATATGTGAGGCAGAAGAGCACAAATGACCATTTTGATTTAAAATTTGTTTTTGATGTAATGCAGTGATACTCATGATTTTTATATACAAATAGAAAAGGAAAGGACAGTTCCAGAGAGAAAAATGCTTCTATGATAGTCTTAGGGTTGAACATTTCTGAAGGGCTGATTACTTGAAGTCATTTTATCAGAATGCCTTACCCTGGAATATCTTCTATAAGTGCTGAGAGAGTTTTTGTCCTTAAACAGTTAAAGCATTATTTTCTAAGTGTGGCTGCTTTATAACATTGATATGCACTTTTATTTTTTCCCTAATAGGTAATGGTACTTCAGTTTATTATAGGTAGTGAGATTATGATGTCACGCAAAGCATTTTCAAACAGTGTTTGCAACACATGTGGTAAGTGTGGTTGTGATGCTGTGGACATGGGTCTCTATCTTTCTGAATCTATGTAGGAGGTCAGACAGGCAAGTTACAGTCAGTTATAGAGGCCTCTTGTTTATTAGATGCTTTAGCCCTGCAGCTAAAGTGACAGACACTAAAAACATCAGCTATAGCTATAGTGGAAAGAAAGCTGTGAATCATTTATCTGAGGGCTGTTAGATCATAATATTTAGTGACATAATAGCCAACTTATAAAACTCTCTAATAGTTTCACAATTTGTTGGGGTGCAAATAAACATGATGTGAAATGTGACTTTAACTTTTTTAATATTGAATTATAAATATTTGTTAAATTCTCTGAAGTACTGTTGATAAAGAAAATAAAATAGGTATCTGCCTCTGGGGATGTCCAGAGATACTCAACTGTTCAAGTGGCAATGAGAGCTGAACATTATACAGCAAATAGGACTATAAGTTGTGGTAACTTTACTTTTCTTCTGGAAATGATAGTGCCCAACAAGATCATAAGCCCCTTGATGCAGACTTAACCATCTGCTGATGCTTAAAGGGAAGTTTCATAATCTACTTACTCCAGCGATTTGTGGGAGTCTTGAGTTAGACTGTGGAATCATGGAGTTATCAATTTTAGGATGTGTGTAAGAAATTCCTGAAACCTGAAGATATGTAGCACTAGCTTGTGTCTACATAGCTAGTCAAATGTGGGAAGGAGAAACTAGATCTTTGAGTGCTGGCTTCTCACTGTCATGAATTAAGATATTATTTCTCATTTTCAGGAACTAGAGATTTTTTTCCTCTTAAAGGATTTGAGATTGAGTGAAACTGAGAAACCAGTGCAAGGATTTACTTTAAGAAAAATATTTCTGTTAAGGTTGCATATGAAAAATAAATAACTTAAACACTTTAGGATGTTTCAGATTTCCCCAGTCACCAATAGTTGAACATCACCATCCTGCAAACTCTTAAATAGCCTTGGTTTTCCAAAGTTTAAACTGTAGTGTTGTGAGTTGTTAAAAAGAAAATTAATCCTGTGGTTTAGGCAGTGAAAAAGAGGGAGAGGAAAAGAATGAAAAATATATGTGGGTTTCATGTTCACTTTTCCTGTCAACATAACATTGCAAAAGTCAAGGACTCTTTAAAAAAAGAAAAAATATGGGAAAAGGGAGAAGGGAAAGGGAAAAGAGGAGAGAAGAAAGGAGAGGAGGGAAAGGAGAGATAAGTATATGCAAATAAGTAGCCCATCATTTTGAGAGATCCTTAAAAACTTTTATCAAAAAACATGTTTTAGGAATATGGTTGTACATAAGTAAAGAGGAGGAACTTGATTATCAACACCTGGTTAAGAATTCTCTGCTGGTAATTACAAGTTTGCTTTCATGATTTTGCTTTTCAGATATGATAGTAGGAAGCTTGAAATCTTCCATCATTTGTGTTAATCATGTGTCAAGGACAAGGTTATTCTCATATGTATAAATGACATACAACTAGTTATAATATTGGCTTTGGATATTTTTTTTCCTAATTAGTATATTTTTATATGCCAATTATTCTGTCCACATTTACACAGTTTTATAAAGTAATCTTCTCATAAACTAGCTCAAATATATAAAAATTTTAGAAAAAGTTAGTCAAATACTATTACCTAAAAATGTGCCTATAATATACATGAGAAAGCATGCAACATAGCTTGGCTGAGCCTTTACAATTAACTTTCTAAAATCTCTCAACACACTAATCATAGTGTAATTTTAATATTAAAATATTTAAGCACAGTATTGCATAGTATTTTAAATTTACTTTATGACATGACACATTTGGTATGAAATTGTCTTCTAGAGGCTATATTCGGACAAAGGAACTTTCTTCCTTTGTAATCTAGCTGATAAGGGTATTTATTTAACATAAATTTATAAAGGTGGTTTTGAAGTAAAAATACATGAGTGAGCTAATCTGTAAGAGTTAATTAAATATGGCCATATATATTAATATGAGTTCAAATTGTGTAATCACAGAGAAGCAGATGTTAAAAAAGTAACGGTAAGTCATTCTTTTTACAGAAACAGTTTAGGCACAGGGCAGCATCAATCAAGAATAGAATTGATTTTTACTTAGAGAACCCATTGTTAGTAGAAAGCATACTCTTAAAATGAAAGACTGATGTTTCTTGTGAAGAGGCAAATGATAGCCTGAGAGATAAAGTCCTTGAGAGAATAGATTCACAAAAAATCATGAAATAAGAATTCAAAGCCATGTTTTACTATAACAACTGTCAGTACAAGTAAACATGAAAAATATAAATAGGAAGGTTGATACAACTCAACTAATGTATGCCACTAATGGAAAATGAGACATTGAGTATAGCTCATAATAAAGTTGTTTTCACTTTCTAAGGGGCTAGGTATTATGCTAAGTTTAAGTCATTTTATTATTGGATGCCTCCCTTATTCAAGTTACTTGCCAAATGAGGTTTAAAGACCCTCATGTACTAATAACTTCCAGACTTCCCATATGATCCTAAAGTTGTGAAGATGGATCTATAAATGCCTTTCATTCATTCATTCACTCATTCAGGATATATAGAATCGTACTATGCTAAATACTATGAGGATGCAAAGTTGAATCAAATATTCTACTAAGGGATAAAAGTCTCTTAATAAAGTTATATACTTTATCAGTTCCTTAATAAAAGTCCCTTAATAAAGTTAAATAACTTTATTAAGAGGGAAAAGGCTATTGCCATTAGAAAAGTACATGTAGTAAAAGTAAAGGTCAAAGAGGTAGTTTTCACCTTGAGGATTAGAGATAGCTCTATGAAAGGAGTAGCATTTGAACTGCATCATCAAGGATGCATAGAATTTGATTGTGTAGAAACAGAAGGGAATTCCAGGAGAAGAAAAAAATAAAAGCAAAAGAAGTGAGAAATTGCAAGTGTTCCATCAAGTAGCTCCATCTGTGTACAAGAAATACTGGGAAATGAGGGGAGAAGGAGTAGTAGAAATTTGAATCCATCACTGTATTTTACTAAATAGATAAATTATTATTTAAAACATAAACAAATTTCAAAGAGAAGTATTGGCTCTCTGAAATGCAATGTGGATGTCACCAATGCCAGTGATGAGAGGTGGTACAAGGGAAAGCACACTGTCTGCAGAGTTTGAAACTCAGCTCTGCTTGTTGATATTGTGTGAAGTAGGCATGCTCAAACCCTCTGAGATTCAGCTTTTTCATCTGTAAAGTGATACATATTACATTCTAGAGTCACTGTGAGCCTAGAAATCATGATATAATATGCTGGAATATAATTAATGTTCAGAAAATGGTAGCCATCAATATGATTTTGTATTAATTAGGATTCTTTTGATTGGAAGTAAAGAAACCAGTATAAACTTATTTAAGCCAACGAGACCTTCTGGGCTCATATTCCTGAAAAGTCCAAGTGTTGAGCTAAGCTTCTGGAAGAATTGGGATCAGTATTGCTATGGACTGAATGTTTGTGTCCCCCTAAATTCCTATGTAAATATCTTACCCCCAAATGTGATGGTACTAGGAGGTGGAGTCTTTGGGAGAGATGATTAGGTCATGAGGGTAAAGCCCTCATTAATGGGATTAGTGCCCGTATAAAAGAGGCTCCAGAGAGCTCCTTTTGCCATGTGAGGAACAGTGAAAAGATAGCTATCTATAAACCAGGAAGCTAGTGCTCCTTAGACACCAAACTTGCCAGTATCTTGATCTTGGACTTCCCAGCCTTTATAACTGTGAGAAATAAATTCCTGTTCTTTAAGCCACCTAGCCTATAGTGTTTTGTTATGCAGCCCACATGGACTAACACAGGTGCTATTATAGCAAATGTGCTCTCTTTCTGCAACTTTTTCCATTATTTTCCTCTGTGTCGGCTCCATTCACATTCAGGCGTTTTCCATGTGATAGCAGAAATGACCATTGGAAATTCTAAGATTATAGTGTAATAGTTTAGCAACTCTAGCTGAAAAAGAACCTCCTTTTCTAACAATTAAAGTAAGATTCCTGGTGATGCTGCTTATTGGCCTTGCTTGAGTCATAAATCCATCCTGGTCTGTCAGACTCCAATCACTGCAGCTAGATGGTTAGGGCAGTATCAGTGGCCAGATCATGGATCACAGACCTCTGTGGAGGAAGAAGTCGAGATCAGTTCCTGAAATTACGTAGAATAAGAATCGGAAAGGAAAGGATATCAAAGAAGGTGTAGGCAGAAAAAGACATGTCCATTAATAAGTAGTGACTCAGCTATTGATTTGCAGTTTAGTCATTGGCCTGCCATTTCTTCAGTGTTGTTGAAGCAGAGTTTAGCGGTTTGAATTGCCTTCAGATGTAACTAATACAAAACTTGGCTTACATAATAAGAAAATTTATTACTTCATATTAATGGTAAGTCTCCAAGTAGAGGAGACCACAGAGTTCTTTGATTCATTGGCTTAAAGATGTCACTAAGGGCCCAAGTTCTTTCATTTCTCTACTCTGCCATCTTGGTGAGGCTTTCTTCCTTAAGTTGCAAGATGGCTGCAGCAATTTCAGGCTTACAGGCACAAGAGAGACTGTCTCTCCCTATGGCTCTGTGTTAGGACCAAGGACACATTTCCTAGAATATGTACATCTCATATACATTAGCAAACTTCTCTTACATCTCATGAGCCAGAATTGTTACACACTCATTCCTAAACCAGTCTCTGACCTGGATTAGGATAGTCATCAAAAATGGAATGACAGTTGAGAAAGGAACTCTGATGTTTACCACACAAGGAACTGGATGTGAAAAATAAGTTTTAAAAGCTTGGTTAAGTGAGCATAACAAATACAATGGAAGAATGATTCTCAGAGACTGTGCTTAGAATCTTCTTCCAGAAGTTGAAGCTCTTTAGAGTGCAATAAAGATAGATAAAAATATGTTCTGCCCACCAAAGTACCACAATGACATACATTATAGAATGTGTAATTATGCCATTTAATGTGCTGATGAGACTGTCTGCCCAGCACCCCTGAGCTATGTGCCACCCAGCAGACAATTTGTGCCACTTATCTGAAGAACAGTCTAACATTAAGTAGTGATTATTCACACTAGAGAGAACTAATATTCCTACATAGCATAGAAAATCCCTTAGCTATTTCTTTATTTAGAAAAATAAAAACGTGTCCAAAATTTATAGCAGATATCTCAAAATAGCATTGTAGCAGCTAATGTATATTTGAGGGATAAACGGAACCACCACCCCCATCCAGAGGAGCAGACCTAATATGAGAGTGAATGGGGTAGGAAGCATCCTACTCCATTTATCCTGTCTGAAAACGAGGTTTGGTGGACTTTCCATTAACTCTCCTGATGACAGTTTCTAATTTTCCCCATGAATCTGCCTGCTTCAGATGGCTCATGTGCTGATTTGTCTTCATCTGTATTTGTACCACATTTCTGAATTCATGAATTACAATTACTTTATCTGAATGGAAAGGTTTCTATGAAGAGTTAAATGTGTAAAACCATCCTGAGGCTTCTTTATTTCCTCATGACCTAATCACCTCCCAAAGGCCATACTTTCCTAATACTATTACATAGAGGGTTAGGATTTCAACATATGAAGTTGTGGGGAACACAAACGTTCAATCCATAGCAAATGTTGTGTGGGAAGCAAACCCAGCGGGAGCAACACCTGAGCATAGAACTTGTATTCATTTCTTATAATTTCCATAACAATTTACCACAAACTGGTGGCTTAAAATAACAGATTTATTCTCTCACTGTTCTGGAAGGTAGAAGTCCAAAATTAAGATGTTCTCAGGACCATTCTATGATGGAAGGCTTTAGGAAGAAATTCTTTCTTAACTCTTCTTACCTCTGGTGACTATTGGCACTCCTTGATGTTACTTAGCTTGTAGCTGCATTTCTCCAATCTCTTGCCACATAGTCTTCCTTCCTGTGTATGGTCCTTGTCTGCAAATTTCCCTCTCCTTGTAATGACATCATTCATTGAGTATAGGGCCACCTTAATCTAATATGACCTCTTCTTAACTTGAATGCATCTTTAATATTCTATTTCCAAATAACACGTTCACAGGTACCTACAGTTAGGACTTTAGCATATCTTTTGGAGAGATGTAATTCAACCCATGACAGTGCTGTGGAGAGAGTAGGAGTTAGCAAGGTAAAAAAGAAGGTGAATTGTGTCCATGTGCAAAGACATAAGGGTGAAAGGAAGTTTGCATCATCTCAGAATGAGATGAAACGTCAGGCTTGTGGGTATCCATCTGTTACATCCTCTAGGTAACTACTCAACTCTAACCATTTTGTCTTTCTCCTTAACTGCAATCAAATTTTATTTGTTCTTGACACTTTCCCTTTAGGGATTTTGTAGGTCATTGGTTATTGGCTGGATAGGTCGTTAACTGGTTAACCTGATTCTTTTGTGATAGGATCCTAAAATGGGTGCTAGTGGATTAATGTATTTACCTCTGTAAGGTGATGCATGTATCTCTTAACAGTACTTTCTGGTCTGTTTCAAAGAAGTAAAAGAGTGATTATAAGTAAATAACAATCAGAGGAGAAGAAAATTCATAAAGAAATTGCCATTGCATTTCTTAAATCATTTCCTCTGTTAACCATTGCTACCCCTTCTCAATATTCCTTCTCAGAGAATCTGCCCCCAGTTAATTAGAGTCTCTCTTATAAGAATTTGGATTTGGGACTCAGAGGTTCTATTGAATCTGTGGCAGCCTTAGAATAGGAAATGATGCAAATCTGAGGCCTGTAGCCATTTTGGCCTTTGCATTTCAAATCATGGAAAGCCAGTTTGCCAGCCTGTAAAATAAAGAGATAGAGAGTAAAATAAAGTGGAAACCTTGAGAGGAACGAAGATAAAGACCACATGGTCGTAGAAAGACAAAAGTATTTTCCAGAGGTGGTTACACTCTTTTGTGAGACCATACTGTGCTTCTTTCCCCCGAGTCTTTGTGTGTGTGTGTGTGTGTGTGTGTGTGTGTGTGTGTGTGTGTGTGTACGCGAGTGCGCACACATGCACACACACGCACACACCTTTTTCTTAAGCTCACTGGAGTGGGTCTCTTTCTCTTATAACCAAACAATCCTTGACTAAACAATCTTTAACCTCCTTAAATAACTATCCCTAGAACTGGCTCTGAATAAGCCCCTAAGTCCTGAAATCTTTACCCAACCTCTCATTACCTTCTTCCTCTTTTGGAACATAGACTCTCCTCAGCTACTACCCTTCAAGCTTTGTTTTCCATGCCACATCCCCTCTCCACCACTGTGTAGAAATATTAACTTGGCAGACCATTCTGTCTGATCTAGAAGCAGGACCTTTGCAGATGGATGAAGTTCTCCATAGGAGAGTTGAACATATTACATTAGTATTACAAGTATCATGTGTATACTTTTATTTCTTCTCAGAAAACAATCCTCTTTGTTGCTAAAATGAGAAATGACTTCATGGGCTGAAACCAATGACTTTAGAGTGAATTATTGTTCTACTTTATACCTTCCTTACATGAAGCTTGCAAGATTAATTGCAACCTTGAATGTTACTATATCGAAGCATATTCACTTAGCTTTGGCCTTCTAGAAATACGACATGAATCATGTCCTACAAACTTATAAAAGGAAACATGGTGAAATGGCATATACAGCATCTGAAAAATAAGCAATTTATAAAGAAATTTGTGCATGGTTATTGGAGCTTCTCACCTAAGACAAGAACATTTTGACAATGTAAAGGACAAATTGAGTTTGCTCTAACAGAGTTGGCTATCTTCTGTCTCAGAACTGCAGTAGGATGGTTAAAGTTACAATTAAAATGGATCTGACAAAGCTACATTTTATGCTGAGGAATCAATGTGATTAAACTGTCATCCTGTGGAGAAGACTTTAGGTACAAAATATCTCCTAATTTGCAGCATATTGTCCACTTTCAGATTCATTTTTCTCTTTTTGAATAGTCTTCTCTTAATATGCAAGTCTGAAAGTCCAGTTTGATCTCTTATAGACTGGTTCCTTGAGGGAGTCCAGCATAGGTTAGGCTACATCCAATTGAGCAGCTCTTTTATGCCCTCTCTACCACCACAATTCCTTAGTTCAGTCCTCAGATAGTTGGACCCATTCCCAGTCTCTGTGGGGTTGGAATAAGAGGCAGCAGGGGAAGATGTGTTGGTTGACCTTACAGTGGTTCTCCTTCCCTCCTGTTCTATAAACCACTAGAGGAATTATGCTAAATAACCTCGGAAATCTATCACTGCTTTAGGAAACTTCTGAGTTGGCTTCAAGATCCACAATTGGACTGGAACTTCAGTTCTTTGTCTATTCTGGTGATACTCTTTACTCTGATTCAATCTAATGCCTTCCCATGCTCAGGATATGAATAAAAGTAGTTAAGTCGCATGAGAATAAGTGATGCTTCATGTTCATTTCCTTCTTTACTCCCAGGAATTAGCACATAGTGCCATTCAGTAGTGTTTATGAGATTTATGAATGATTTTTCTATAGACTCTCATGACTATACTCACCCTCTATTTCTGTGACCATTCCTGAATACGGCCCCCTTTCAGACTCCTCTCACAGCATTCTGAACTTGATCAACCTTGCATGTCTTCTTTCTCTACCCAGTCTCTATCCTCAGTTATTCCTGTTTCCTTAGCTAAGGAGTCTCTGCTGTAGTTTGTGGCCTCACTGAATCCCATCCAAGATAAAAGAGATTCCCACAGCTGATTTCTCAGGAGCCTTTGGATTACAAGTAGTTTAATTTAGGGATAATCTGTGACTCTGGTTTAAAATAAAATTAGATCATCCTTCAGGTTCAGGGATGGAGATTATGAGCAGATGCTTATTCTATTCTATTCGTTTTCATGCTGTTCTTCCATTCTGAGTAGACTGATGTAGTAATTGAGAACAAAAACCAACCATATAATAGAAACGCATGCAAAAGAGCTTAATTTTTCTAAATCCTTCTTTTGAAAAGTATACATTTTTGGGAAAACTATGATAGGAGTTAGTGTGTACTGAGGACTTACTATATTCAGGCACTTTTCTAAATACCTTACTACAGTATTCTCTCCTGTAATTCATGCAACAGCCCAGCAAATTAGGTACTATTATCACTCTCCAGTTTTACAGATTTGGAAGCTGAGGCTCAGAGATTAGACAATTTACCTAAAGCCTGGGTAGCTATCTTTTACAACTTGAGTACATTCCCACTGAGGTCTAGGTATGTGGCTCTACCCTGCCCTACTCCAGAGGGTGCCATTCATATAGACTGTAATGTGAATGTGTTGATGGAGTTAAACAAGGCAGCTGCTTGTCCACAGAAGTAAGGAACAGAATCATAGATTACACCTAGGTCAGCTTGACTTCAAAATCCATGATCATCACCACCAAGCTACACTGAGATAAACATTTGGGTTTTAGAAATATGGTCTGCCCTTTTTATTAAGCTATTAGGGGGACACATGGGGATGTATTATATTACACTTGCAGATGTCAGCCATTTTTTGTGTGCAACACTTAACACAAAGGATCCCAGGGCTTTTGGAGCAGAGCCATTTCATGCTTAGTGACACTCAGTGGGGGAAGCATGTATTTAACCACATTGGAGGGCAGAGGAGATCAGAGTGTGTATCTAAAAGATGGTTCATAAGTGAATTTGAGCTTATATTTGTTTAGAATATATAAGGATAACACATTCCCTCCTCCTTGGGAAAACAATTAACAATTATATTCTATATCCATTAAGCATTTTAAAATGCCAGTGGTTAATGAAAAATCGAATGCAAATTGAGAATGATTTAATAAGCTGTGATGTATGTACTTGTATAGTATCACCACATAAAATATATGCATATGAAAAAACACTGGAAGGGAATGCATACCAAAAAAATTATAGCAGCTGTTATATTCAGGTAGTGGCATTATTGTATGTGATTCATTTTGTTGTTGTTTCCATTTCCCACTGGTTCTTAATGTTTAAAAATAATTTTTAAAAAGAAAAGTAAAAATAATTTTAAAGTATATTTTGCACATGAGAGAAATATAATTTGACTTTAAACATTTGTTTAGCAAATCAATTTCCTTCAAAAGCAAAAAAAAATCCAATCAGAATTATTCATTACACAAAACTCATACCACACTTTGGGAATTTTAAATGGTCTAGGTGGGCATAATGGCCAGTTCATCTAAAGATGACTGTCTTTAGAAACATATTATAAACAATAAATTATTGCAATTTATGAAATGTGGTATAATAGTGAGATTATGTTTGCCTCCCTAAGAATCCATTAGGGAAAATATTGGTAATTAGTTTGTACATAATTTGTCATTCGATTTTTGAAACTGGCACTTCATTCATCATTTATTCTTTGTTCTGTGTTTTTAAACTTCCACTTTGTAATACCGTATTCTAAAGTCATAGCCCATCATATTCTAAAATGAGTTGAATTGCCAAGAAGTACACATCATAATAAAGTTGCCCATTTTTAAGACTGACATTGAAAGACAAAAGAAAATTCTCTCTCTTCTTCTGTGATGATTGACTTGTGGTTTTCAATTAGAAATTTTAAGATAACCGTACTCATAAAAGTAGTGAGCCCGAGGCAAAAATGAATTAGTTTTGACCCTGCAAGTAATATGTCAGCTCTCCTTTCTATTATTTTTTGGTTGCTTTCCATGCAAATAAGTGTTATTTGGAAATTGCAAGAGCCTACTGAAAAAATATTTGTCTTTGTTTGGCCTCAGGGTCGCAAGTAGAGGTGGGAGAGTAGAAAATGAAAACGTTACAACAGTAAGTACAACTGCGATTGAAATATCAATGTCATTTTAGAGGTTACAGTTGTTTCAGTCTTCTGGACTATCCTAAACTTGGATGGAGTGCAGGTGCAGACACAACTTAGGTCCTGAAGTCAGTAGCCTGGGTTTGGGACCAGACTTCCTTACTTTCTCACTCTGTGACATTGGGTGTGCTACTCAATTTCTCATCTCTGTAACAGACTTATTGCTCAAAAGAAATAAAAGTGTGAAAGTATTTTGTAAGACACTAACGCTTCTTTCCCTACCTGCATACTATTCTGGTACAAATGGCCGTTTTCAAGTTCACTGTGCCTTTTTCAAGGAGTTTTATCAGATTTCCTATCTTGCTTTCATTCTCTCTGGCACTCAGACTCCTGGCTTTGGGTCTCCTTCGTTCTACCATCCAGTCAGACTCTCTGTGGACCACAGAGTCCACTTCCCATTTGGCTATTAGCTGTGCACACACCCCTGATTTAGATGTCCACCCTAACCTTGATAAACTTCTCTCCTAGGCTCATTCCTGGCCCTGTGGGATGCCTTATCCCTCTTGTAGCCATTCTTATCATACCAAGAGACATGTGGACAGTACCAGTGACCAAGGCAGGGAATTCAAGAAGAGCAAGTTTATAAGGAAAGAAAGCTGAAAGATCTCCACACATGGTTAGGCCATGTTGAGTTGGAGTTGCCTGTGGGACACCTCACCCTGTTCAGGTAGAGATATTTAGGAGGCTTTTAGAACTGGAAATACGGATTGAGAAATCATAAGTCAATTAAGGAGAGTGTGCAAATGAGAGAGTATAAGGGAGATCCCAAATAAAGAAAAGACCAAAATATGTTTATTGGATTGACTTAAGTAACCTTAGCAAGAGCAATTTCCAAAGAGAAGCAAGAGTAGATGCAGCCAAATTGCAGTAGAATCAATAAACTGGGGGAGGAATGTATCTATATAGTCAATTGCCTACAGTTATTGGTAGGTTTTATGTATACAGGAGTGGGAAAACTGCATCACGCTCTTTACGGAAAGTGGAACTATGGTAGTGGCAGGACTTAGATTATTTGGGAATGCTCACCTTGAGATTTGAAGGAAATTATAATACCTGCTTTATTTGTTTTAAACCGTAAGAGCAGACCTATTGCAGACAGTGTTGTGGGGTTTTCTTTGTTGTTGTTTGTTTGTTTTGTTTTTATGTATTTGCGAGATTCAAATAAATTGAGTGAAGAGAAGCTTTATCTGACTATTTACTCTGAATTTGTCCAGAAATAGAAAGATCCTATCTTTTTTTTTTTTTTTTATGAAAGAGTGATGGTTATATATGTATATATGTGTGCATAGGGAGTGGTATAGGTGGGCAATAAAATCACGGAGACCATAAGTATAAATGTTTGCTAGCTCTTTTGAGAAAGCTAATTATATGGTATTTCCAAAGGAAAAAAAATAGACTATATTCTCAAAGGAGATGAGAACGTGGTGCAGAAACTGCCATATTATCTGGAAATATCTCTACCTGAGTTAGAGGGTAGGTGGATGTATCTCTAACTTTAGGTAATCCACTGATGAAGAGAAGGACCCCATGGCACCTTTTCATTAGAAGTGGTCAGAGAGGAAACTGTCAGGGCTGTGATAGGATGTGTCTGAAATGAACTCAGGTAGTCAATAGTTTTCTCCTATATCTCGATGCAGTTTCCCTTAGCCATCTCATCAGAATATTGATACTGATTTATAATTAGTTCTGGAGATCCTCTTCCCATGGTTGGGATTTCTTGCTAATTGAACAGAGAGTACTTTGGGAGCTAAAGGCAGAAGCTGTGTTTCCTATAAAAAACAAAACAAAACAAAACAAAAAACATTTCTAAAAGCAAATTAGTGATTTGTTCTTTTTAAGACTCTAGATATTAAATATTGCAATATTATATTGAGAGGTCCAGTAAGAATAATTATTAAAATCTTTCCTGTGAGAAAAGTATAGTTAAAGAAGTTTCTAGTTGTTGCAGGGTGCTACCCAATAAGGTTAATTATACAATTTACGCTTACTTACATGGTACCAAAATAAATTCTAAAGTGATACAGAGGTGTCATCATTAATCTCTGTTTTAGCTCATAGGGTCTGCAGTTGCTCCATCTAAATTCTCTTCTTGAAGTGTGGGTGCCCTGAGATGTCGAGAGGGAAGCTGTCCCCTCAGAGTAAGGTCTTACAGAGTCTAGGGGCGTAGACAAGCATCAGTCCTGGTAGGTGGCTTCTGTAGAGATGCTAGGTGATGACACATCAATGAAAGGAACAGCAAACAAGGTTCCTGGGCACAGATCATTCATGCTTACAAGAATAATTGCCCTTCCTAGCAAGAATGAAATAGTACTAAGGATGATGATTCACTTATTCCCCATTTCTGAGCATTTGAACATGACTTCTATGACTTCTCATGGTGTCATTTGTGGCTTCATGTCATACTTGAGGTGTAGGAGTCCTGGCTGTGTTGATCATGAGACTTTCTTCCTAGAACTTTCTTATAGTCCTTTCTTCTTTAGGGTATTACAGATCCCCATTTTTCTTCTGCCCACCGACCTACCCTTCCACCTGAGGGAATATTTTCTGGCCTGGAGGAAACCCTCCTCTTTCCTGTCTGTTTTTGAAAAACATTTGTCTGTAGATTGAAACCCCTTTTCTTTTAAGTCCTTTAAGGGGAAAAAAGTCCTTCTTACTTACTATCAAACCCAGAGTTTTTAATCAATCAGAACCATTTTCCTTTTTCATAGAGGAGAAAGAAAGCTTAAACTTTAAGCCCTTCAAGAGCAGTTAAGAAAGGAAGGAAAAACAAAACAGCTATTTGCCCGATTAAAGCAGCTTATGTATATTCTGACAAAGTTACAAAAATCTAATTTTTGTGTTTCGTCAAAGTTGAAGTCAATGGAAAACCCAAACTAACAGATTATTTAAGAAAAAATAGACACATTACTGAAAAACCTGCCTGACCTGATTGCTTTTGTGCAGGCATGTGCACAGGGTATGGATTCAGCATTTTCCTTTACAACTCATGGGCAGTCATTTTGTTGGCTTTTTTGATTTCGTGAATTTAAGTTAAAGGTCTCTATTTAACTCATCCCTGTTGTCTTTTTATATCAAGATGTTAAAATGCCAGATTTGGAGTTACTAAGCCCTGGTACACCTGTTTTATTCACTTTGGAATCCAGAGGTTTGTGCAGGAACAATCAAATACTATTTAAGCTAAACTGTAAAATCTGAGTGCTTGATGAAAGAGACCTCATCCTGGTGTCCCACCTGCTTTCATATTGATTCAACAGCAAAATTAATCTTTAATATTAAAAAAAAAAGTCAACATTTGATTTTGATAGTAGAAGCAGCTTGGAGCCCAGAATGCTCTCCTAGGTGTGCTTTGCTTGCAAGTGACATGCTTTCCTTTCACAGGTCAATTCACACATTCTGTTTTAGGTTGGCATCAAGGGAGAAAGAAATAACACATTTTGCTTTCATGGTGGCAAAATATTTTTTACCAAGAGCGTTGAGCAGAATAAAAGGGACACCATTTTTCAAAATTTAGGGAACCGAATTTCCATCCTGAACACTTTGCCATTTGGATTTTCTTTTGTCCTCTTTGCCTCTTTCACCTCCTCCCAAAACAACTTTATTTTATTTTTTAATTTTTTTTATTTTTTACCAGATATATCCATGCTCCTGTCGAATATTAATTCATCAGTCAGGCTTTCCCTGGCCACTCCCAGGGTTAAGTGGAGAGAAAATTTAGGAGGCTATTGGAATAGTCCAGACAAAATATATCAGGGTAACCTGACTAGAATGGTAGCAGTAGTGGTGGAGAAGTGGACAGGATCAAGATACGTAAATATTTGTTTGAATAAATGAATAACACATTCTATTTGTTGAGCATTTATTATTTGTCAAATATGGTACCAGGTGCTTTATACATATTATCTCATTTACCACATCTACCCTTAAAATGACCTTAAGGAAGACGTGTGATATCTCTATGATATAAATATGGAGATTGACCGTATGGAAGTTCAATAACATTGCCACAAGTCACACATAATTTGGGGAGTGCAATTTGGATTCAGGTCTGTTGATGAGAGCAAAAGAGAAAAAGGGAGTGCGAAAAATATATCTATATATCTGTATTTAGAGACATAGGTGGATAAAGATATAGGTCTATCTAAATCTGTGCTGGTTAATGATGTGTGTCAACTTAAGAGTATGCTTTTAAATGAGATTAACATTCCAACTGGTGAATTCTGAGTTAAGCGATTGCCCTCTGTAGTGTAGCTGGGCCTTATCCAATCAGTTGAATGCCTAAATAGAATAAAAAGATCTGCTTCCTAGATCAAGAGGGAATCCTCCAGCAGAATGCCTTCAGACTTCATCTGCACCATCAGCTCTTCTGAGTCTCAAGCCTGCTGACCCATATGGCAGATAATCACATGAGCCAATTCCTTAAAATAAATCTTTCCTAAGCTTAGCCAGAAGTTGGTATTAAAGAATCTGAGTGATGAGGACATGGAGGTTCACTACACTCTTTACTTCTGTATGTGTTTGAAATTTCCCAAAGTAAAAACTTTATTGTTTTAAATTGTCACCATTATTGGTGATTATTTTCCACTTATGCTTTTCTGTCTTTTCCAAATTTTTTCACAATAATAGAGGTTTCCTTTTACTTTTTGGCAAAGTATAGACAAAAAATTTTGTGACTTCCTAAAAAAATACAAACACACATTATATTGGTTCTGTTTCTCTGGAGAACCCTGAGTACTGCAATATCTATTTGTCTGTCTGTCTATCTATCCATCCATCCATCCATCCATCCATCCATCTATCTACCTACATACTTACCAACAAACTGAAAGGGAGGATAATGAACAATTGAGAAAGCTATCACAAAGAGATTTTTATGACATTGTGATTATGGGTCACTAGCTATAGACTAGTTACTGTAATGATGTATGGAAGAAAATGACCAACTAAAATGTCTATCTTTTGTTTTAGGGTATTCTTTCCTGGACACAGATGATTTTCAGTTTTGAAAATATTATTCAATATGATAAACTAGATCATCTTATATATTGTATATGTATTTTTATACAGACTTGCCAGAAACATACACGCACATAATCTTGGTCAAGAATACCCATCTGAATCTGTTTCTGTTCATTCTAGCGTGATGTAGAATAGCATGGCAGCTCAACCCAGGAAGACTTCCAATAGGTAAACATTCCTTTTCTAAAATAGAGCCATAGCAGAAGAAATATTTTCTTATTTCACAACAAGTAACATCTTTGTTCCAGTGGTGGAGTGAGATGCCTCCCACTAAGAACTTGGGAGGTTATATTGTGATGGCCCAGCTGGCTAGGCAAAACAGAACATGACAACAAAAACGTATTTCAACTTTTCTAGCTCAAGTAGCTCCAGCTCTAGGATGATACGAAAGGGACTCAATAAAAGGATATTAAAAGACTGAAAATGTCATGGTGACATTATCTTTTAGAAATACCAGACCATCAGTTAAAGTGCTGCTTCTCAAAGGTACAGTTTTCAGGATTTGTAGCTTGGATTTGTGGGTTTTCTACTGCAGTTCACAGAGGATGCTTTACTAAAAGTTTTGTGCAGAAAACTTCCCCCAGCTCAGAAAGAATTGTATCTAATTGTGCATTCTGTGCACATCAAAGCAAAATTTTAAGAGTTGATAAATGGCAATAAATCAGTGACATGTGACAACTAATCACATTTAGTTATAGAAAGCAGTTTTAGAGTGAAAACACCCTAAAGCTCCATGTTTCCTGTGAAGAGTATTATTGATTTTTATAGCACTACAGAGCATACTGAAGTAGCAAAGATTTTTTTTTTTTTGGAAATTTACAAAAATTTCATCAGTTGTGTAGATCCCCTAGCCACATACAGAATGTGGAAATACAGGTATATTTTTGGTAAATGGTATAAATTGTGGAAATAGAGATATATTTTTGCTAAATGGTAAAGATGCCCAGCAAATTCAGCTTTAAAGTCAATGTCATTTCCCTTGGATGTCCTTTAAAAGTTAGAGATGATTTCCCACAGGAAAAAATTCTTCTAACAATCTTAGCTGCAAACTCTTATTGAAACAGTAGCTAGCCACTGGTATGATGGAATTTGGGATACGATAAGTATTTTTATGGTATATTATTAGCTCTAATTCAGGAACTTAAATTTTCCTTGTATTTTCCTAATGTTCACTGAATATCATCTTTTCTTTTTTCAACTTAACTCATTTTCTCCAATTCCACAGGTATTTTCCCTAATTATCGTAATCAACCCCATTGTTCTTATTTTCATGCCATTCTTTATTTATTAAATGGAGAGTTAGTGGTAAACAAACACAGTGGGTGAATATAGATAAAGTACCATACCCTTAGGAGCTTACAATCTATAGAGGAGCTTTACAATAAATATATTGCAGTTAACTTCCAGTAATATGGAAATCTGTATGGCACTTCAAAGCATAAAACATATTCATATAAATTTTCTCTTTTAACCTTTCAGCAACTTCTTACACATTAGGTAGGTTAGGTATTTTTATGCCTCTAAAACTCAGAGAAGTGAAGTGATTTGCCTAGTCACGGCATGTCTCTAATGGAGCATACCAGTTCAAATCTTGTGCTGTTCTCACTACACTATGTTATGCCCAGCTTTGATAGTTAATTTTGTATCAGCTTGACTGGCCAAGAAATGCCCAGATATCTGGTTAAACATTATTTATGGATGTGTCTGTGAGGGTGTTTTTAAAACAGGCTAGCATTTGAATTGGTCTACTGAGTAAAGCAGATGGCTCTCCTAATGTAGATGGACATCATCCAGTCTGTCGGAGGCCTTGAATAAAGAAAAAAGGCAGAAAACGGTTGAAATCACTCTGCCTGACTGACTGAACTCAGACATTGATCCTCCTCGGCTCTCACCACTCCTGGATCTCAGGCCTTCAGACTCAGACTGGCATCTATAACGTTGGCTTTTCTGAACATGCAGTTTGCAGACAGATGATCATGAGGCCCCCCTAATCATGTAAGCCAATACCTTATAAACCTTCTCCTCGATATACATGTCCTATGGGTTCTATTTCTCTACAGAACCCTAATACACTAGCAAAACCTTTTTTAAATTAAGTTTATTAGGTAACGTTGTTTAATACAGTTATATAATTTTCAGATGTACGTTATAATTTGACATTCTGTATATTCTATTGTATGTTTACCACCCAAAGTCCAGTTTCCTTCAGCTACCATGTATTTGATCTCTTTTATCCACTTCACCCTACCCCTACTCACCTATGTTTAACCCCCTTTAACCATCTAACTCCCCCCTCCTACCCCACCCCCTAACTTCTGGTAACCACTAGTCTATAGTCTATGTCCATGAGTCTCTGGAAAACCTTTTTTTTTTAAACAAAACTTTGTATTTCTCTTTTGGTACAGTACATATCTAATAGAGCAGTTATCCATACTATATATAGCTGGTAGGTGCTACTCTATCTAAGATCTAGAGCTTCTCAACTACATGTCATGGCTTACTGTTATATTCTAGTCAGTTGAATTAGACCCAATAAAATTATATTGATAATAAAATGGAACAGAGTTTAGTTTTTCTCTCATCATCTCAACATTCTCTCAGTGGTGAGAAAAGAGAGTTGGAGCAAAAAATAGAAAAGAGAGAGAGAGAATTTCATATAAACCTACCGAGTCATGTGGGATAGTGAATGCTAATATTGTCTCTCAATGTAGTGTAGCAGAATAAACATTGAGGACCATCCTTATATCACTTAGATTTTAGAATGCAAATGATAGACCATTAATTTGTTTCTACTTGCTCAATGTAGAGAAAAACAAGATTGTGTCAACACATCTGTTTTTACCTCTCCTCTATTTTGTGGCTAAGATGAGATTAGATATATTTAATCTCTCCACCCACTCCTGCAAAGATGGATGTCGATAACCTTATATAGAGAGTGCATACCCTTGGCCAGTATGATTGATAAAGGCTGGTCCAATTAAACCAAAGGTTAAAACTCTTATTTGATTGTTTGTAGAGAAAAGATTCACCAGTTTTTCTGCCCCCTTACTCCACAACCCACAACCCACAGTTAATATTAATGAGGAAGCGTGAAGGACATTAGTATTGGAAATCATGTTAAAACTATGGAAGAAGCCAGCCTAAAAATGACACCAACATGGAGCAGAGCAAATCTGAACAAACTGTAAAACATGGGCTCAGAGCCCTGACTAGACCATGTCTGAAGCCCACCCTACCTCTGGACTTTTCTGTGTCTACATCAATAAATTGCTCTAATTATTTCAGCTTCTAGTATTGGGTTTTGTGATTTGCAACCAATAGAATCCTCACTGAAATATCCATGCAGAGTATGTAATTAGAAATGAAAAATGCCAGAGCTAAGTATCATTTATACATTTTAACTCATCTAGGACAAGATAAAATGTTCCTGTATGTTCATTTTTGAAAAACAAATAAAAGGATATAGTAATTATTTATAGATCTTAAAAAGTGAAGATTTCAAGAGGATTTTAACTAGGTTCAGCTTTCTTAAAAACCAAAGAAAAAAACGATCATCTCTAAGATAACAAGATTCTACCCAGTAGGGGACTTTATTGCTCAGCATTAGCACATCAGTTCCACTAAAAAATGAACATGTAGGTCCATCTCAGTAGCTTAATCACTGTACAAATTGGTGTTCTTATGAAGTGATTGATTTTCTGCCACCTTTGGGATAATACTCGGCAATAGCTATTCAGAAACTAATGCCCTCGCATACAATGTTTGACTTTCTTATGAAGAGAGAGTCACTCATTAGGTTAAGTTAGAAGTACTAACTTCCTAAAAACTATGATCATGTAAAAATTTTGGTCATGTATAGGCCCTTGATTTAAAAATTCAATAAAGGTACAAATCACACAAGCAGATGACATTCAAGCTCACTATACTAGTAGCATAAAAATGATTCTAATGAACTGAAGAAACCTAAATTTAATCCAAAACTATCTTTTAGCTCATAATAGAACTGTGAACAATGGCTCTATTGGTGAATGTATTACAGACTGTGATTTGATGCCTGATAAATCATATGATTCATTAGTGGAAGTCACTATATCATTGTCTATCCAAAATATCTCTACAAGCTGTAAATGATACAACTATAAGAAAAATGAAATTCACAGCATCACACCCTCTCCCCTCTTATCAGTTCAGAAGTGAACTTGGTCTGTGTACTACTGTTGCCTCTGTATCTTGCCGCATAGAGACATAAAAGACTGCAAACCTAGGCAAGAATTTCTTTATTCTGGTAATTCCCATATGAATATATAAACCAATTATTAACAAATATTTGTTAACCATTGTCTAAACTAATGCATTAAGTTTTGAGTACTTGAATCATATATATTCAAAGATAATATTCTCAAATATAGTTAAGTTTTATCTGTTTGTCTGATGAGATTTTTGTTGGTTTCCATTATTGTATGGATTTAAAATTAATTTTGGACATCTTAAACTTGGACCCCAGTTTCTTCATCTGTAAAATGAAATGATCTCTAAGATTACTTTCCGTTTAAAATAAGAAAGGTAATAACAGTAGCATCAACAACAAAGTCCGCATTTCATTGACTCTACTAAACACAGTGGTAGAATGTATAATGAATGGTCTTCAGTCTCATTATAATAATATTCAGCAGCTCTGTGATTACCAATAGGTTGAAATAGATTGATCATCCAAAAGTTTACATCTTCGGGGTATTTTAAGAGTTAACTCAATACCAACAGAATCTTCCATCCTTCTTAATAGACAGGCACAACAAAGGGATACCATTTCTCCTAATTACTCCTGGAAAAGAATGGAGTGTCCAGGATAATCCAGTAAGTAAATTAAACAGGCAGATAACATTCTTAATAGATCACATTTCTTAAGGCCATTGCTCTTTAGTTGGTGATAGCAACTCTATGCAAGTGCTGGGGTTAAGGAAAAAAGCACTCTTTTATAGAAAGAAATGGAAACACATTTGTCGGATCTATTCATAGCCTTAGACATTGCTACCAAATTGAAACCATTTTTTTTTTTTTTGGACTGAGGAATTATTTAGATTTCAGATCAATTAAGTAGAAGCTTGACTTTGAAGCAATAACAAAATCAAAACCAATACCAGTTTCTGAATGAATTGCCGCATTTTCATTTGCTATAAAGCTTTAGTGCTCCATTACGGGGCATGAGGGAGGAGGTGAACAAGAGGTTGATTGTTTTAACTGGGTTTGATTTTCATACATGGTCCTGGTTTGTTATTCAATAATTGTGTTTCTCTAAGTTTGTACATATTTGTTACTTAATGATTGTTATATTATCTTTCTAAATGGTACTCTAAGAAAGGACATCTTGCATCCTTACAGAAGAAACTTGAAGCATAGAATGGATTTTACACTTTAAAAAAATCTTCTAATATATCCAGCTTTCTAAAAATTAAATGGAATTATTCATTCAGTCAACAAGTATTTATTGAGTACCAACTCTGTGCCAAGCATAGTGCTAGGCATTGGAAATACAGGTGAACAATATAGGCCAGGTACCTACACTCTTGGAGTTTACAGTCTAATAGGGATGACAGACAATCAAACCAGTAATTATACTATAGTGTGACAGGGTGTTATAATAGATAATGAACAGAGTGTTGCAAGAACACAAAGAAGGGAACTCTATCCTAATCTTAGGTCAGGGAGGCTTCCCTAAAGAAGTGACACCTAAGCCAAGGAGTCTGATTGTTTGGGATTTGAGTTCAAGTAATTTATTCATAATAGCAGACAGCTCACATAGAAACATAACAGACAGTGAGTTCCTACTGTGTGCCAGGCACTGTTCTGTATGCTTTATATGCCTTATTTTATTTAGTTCTCACTAAAGGTCTTTAAGGTAAATGCTATTATTCTTATTATAAAGCTGAAGCTTAAAGTGATTAAGTAACTTTTCTAACATTATATGACTAATAAATAGCAAAACCAGGATTCCAGTACTGGTCTGTTTGACTTTAAAATCCATGATTTTCCAACGTCTAGTCATATAAAAGAAAACTTTTTGCTAAATATGGGGAATATTTTTTAAATAGACTCTTTAAACTAGTATGATAGTTATCATTGGAAAACATTACTCTGATTTACCAGTAGAGATAGTGGGCTGACCACACATACTTGTGTCTTCTCTCTTCAAAGACTATATATAAAATGTTAGGAAAGGAAAAACCTCTTTAAAAACATACAGTGATCAAAGGAATGGTGGAGGCATCATCATTCATGAACCAGGAATTTCAGTGGGTTTCTGGAAGACAAAATGAAGAATAACGGTTGCTAATGAAGTGGGGCAGAGGAAGCAGAAACCTTATTGACTTGGAAGCAGTAGATTTGCCTCCTAGAGCTTGGGGAGGCTCAAGAGTAGAGAGGGAGTGAGAGTGGAACAATGGAAGTGAAGCCTAGGACTGGAAATAATGGGGTCTGTCTAAAATACGTATTTGGAACAATTGGACAGATCTTTTTGAATTGGAGATCACCTGCAATCAGAAATTAAACTCCCAAGCAGAAGATTGAATGTCTTTAATTTAGAGGAGCTGAATGGCGCCAGAGACAAAACATTCTATCATCCTCTAATGAAGGGGATGACTCTCTGTCTGTTGTACCTAAAGCAATGCCTGGCTGTCAACAAGCCAAATTCAGTTTTAGTGACTCACTTTTAAGTATGAGAATTCATCTAAAACTCAGACATTTGAGAAAAACCTCCAACATAAACAGTAGAGAAAATAAGCAAACAGGAGGGGAAAGAACAAAATAAAAAGACCTAGGAGAAAACAGAGACAGTTCATAGTAGAGAAAAATAGTTAAAAAAAAAAAAAAAAAAAGAAAAGAAAAACATTTCTATTATCATCCTTTGAGATAGGAAAGAAGTTATTGCCTCCATAAAACAAAACTAAGACACATTAAAAAAGGAACAATTGGGAACAAAGAAGAGTTCTTGGGAATTAAAAATGAGATCAGTAAAATATTAAATTCAATAGACAACTTGAGAGATAATGTCAAGGAAATGTCCCATAGTGCAGAACAAAACAACAAAGAGACAGAGGAAGAAAGAAAGGCTAAAAGATCAAAGATCAATCTAAGAGGTCCAGAGAGGAAGAAATAATCAAAGAGTAAATAGACAAAATTTCCCAGAGTCAAGGACAACATGACTGTCCAAATTTAAGGGGCCCACTGATTCTTCAGCTTTTTGAATAGCAAACACACAGCAAAGAACAAAATTATAAATTTTATAAATTCCAAAATGAAGAGATGATTCAAATATCTCTAGAGAGAAAAGGCACAGATCACTTTCAAGAAATGAAACTCCATATGACAGTGGACTTCCCAACAGCATTTACTAGATGCTCAAATTTTTGACAGAAAATTACTTTTATCTTAAAATTCTATACTCAGCCACTCATGTAGAATCGTTTTATAAATGCAGTCATACAAAGATTCAAATCTTAACCTTTCACATGCTCTTTCTTAAGAAGTAATTGGAGGATGTGTCCAACAAAATAAAGACATAAACTAAGAAAAAGAAAAAGAATCGAGAAAAAAACAAATCCAAAAAGTGAAGTCCCAAAAAGACAGCTCTGCAGTAGGCCAACAGCATAACCAGTCCAATTTAGAGCAGGAGGAAAGAGAGCTCCGATAACAAAAAAATAGGGGCTTGATACAACCTGATATAATGCCTCACTTGAAAATCTCAACATATGAAAATGGCCAAATATACATGACAAAGATAAACAGTAGACTCAAAAAAAAAAAAAAGCTGTTTAAGAAAGTAAATGTAATCAACGTATACTTCTTATCCTTCCAGTAAATAATACAAACATAATCAATTTGATTTAAAGGCTATGGTATGATTGCTTTGGCTAGATAGTAGTCGGAGAGGTGTGCATGTATGTGCGTGTAAGAGAAACCACACTCTCATCTGTCATAATAAGTTAATAAATGATGCCTAAAATGGATAGATCAAGAAGCAGCCTAGTAGCATATTGGAGATTTAGGAATAATTATGAGAAGAAGCAAATGAAAGAGTTTAAGTAGTTGCCTCTAGAAAGCTGAGCTCAGAAGCAAGGACGGTATAGGACCTAATAATATTATTTTGTCAATATAAGGATTTTAAGACTATTTGATTTCATTTAGCTATGCATATGTTACTAACACATAAAAGAAAAATTATTCTATGTCAGATCATCTGTTAAAAAGTCAACATATGCTTTTGCTTAAATTTATTAAATGTCCCTGGTCCTAACACTCAGAATAAGAATCAATGACAAGTGTACAAACAATTTCGGTTCCTTGCCAACTACTCCATTCTTGTGGGTTCATGCATGTCTTGCTGATTTTCTGATTCAGATATTGATAAATAAGAATTACGTGTCAAATCATTTAATTTATATATATCTCACATAATCAAAAATAAAATATACCTAATTGAATGTGAACGTGTTGAGGTCTGTTTACAAAACTGGTAATTCTATGTAACTTGTTCATACTGAAAATTACACAAATACATTTTCTGAGCAGTAAGTCTCAGAAAAACTGGAAATCCTTTGCCCTTTTATTCTAATTTGATTTTCTAAGATTTGTTAGTATATTTTATGTGACATTATTTCCTCAGATTCATTTTTTGCTTAAGCAAAGAAAAAAATAAAGTATAGAATAAATTTTCCAAGACAGCAGAATGAGTCAGAGGTATGTTTCTGTAACTTACCTTTGAGGGAAATATTGTATTCTGGTTTTGATGAAAATAGAATAAAGCACATCATTATTATTTGATATGGATTAAAATAATACTCTATTTGTTCTACTATCGTCATTCAGCTTACCTCTGAAATATAAAGAAAGCCCGTGGTAAATAGCCTCTTTCTGTTCTGTTCTTAAAGAGTATTTTCATTAATGATAAAAATAGTATTATGCTCTTACTAGACATGTGGCCATTTCTCTCCATATTGCTGGAGCTGCCTGCCCTAATATGCCACATTTAGTGGCTCAGAACTCAAGCTCTGGGCTCTAACTTGAGTTTGAATCTTGGCCCAGGTTCTTACCAGGTATGTGACTATGGACAAGTTACTTACTCCCTCTAAGTTTCATTTTCCTCCCTTTAAAATGAGGTTAATTATAGCAGTAACTGAAGAATTGTGGAAAAGATTAAACAAATATTTCAAATGAAGTCCTTAGTAAAGTACCTATAGTATAGTAAGGGCTCAATAAGTGATAGTTATTGTTACAAATTTTCAATAGCATACCATGGTTGAAAAACAGGACTAGAAATCAGAAATACTAGATTATTCCCAAAGTCCCTTTCTATAGAGTATGATTAGGTCCTTAATGTCCATGCTTTGCAAGAACACTTAGTGCATCTTAGTAATACAGAATATAATATAATTACTAAGGAGTCATCATGAATATTTATGTGTGATGAAGCAGTAAATTAAGAAGAAAGGTATGACTAGGAAGATGACTTTAAGAAGCAAGGCTATTGCTTCTTTTAGAAGGAGCAAGCAATGTGATATTGGACTTAAAGCAAAGACGATAGGACAAGTCATGGAATCGTTATTATTGATATCACATTTGCCTAAGAAAATTCAAGCATTTCATAAAGATGCCTCCTTTGTATTTTATAAACATAGATTAAAATGTCGCAAATTTAATTCAGTTAAACAATATTGATTACATTAGGCCATTTAGTTTCCAGGTAAGTCTGCTTTTATTATTAATTTTCTGTTGTAGTTTGGTTAGGATCTAAAGACATCCTTCATTAGCTTCTATATTAGTACATTTAAATACCTTTTTGGCTTCATTAAGCTTCAAACGGCTTTATTTTCCATTCAGCGATATTTGTGTTCAACAGATTTGCCAAGATTCCTTATAAATCTTCCCCCAGCAGATGCTGAGATTCATTTGGCATGGGGTGACTCAGGTTTCGGGTAATGGTCCATGCTTCTTGAGATTAGGAAAACTATGACTTTTGTAGTGACGACATCTCTATGGCTCTAAGTATGGCGCTTTGCCTCAGCCCTGAGGGACAAGAAAATGGTCTCAGGCAGACTCTGTCAGATGTTCTCCTGTGGTGCCAACTAATGCATATTAGCTATTATTTTTTGGAGGTAATATTGGTAGCAAAATATCACAAGTTAAGGAGACTCTAGGATTTACTTAACCCCTCCCTTCTTTTGGCACTGTAAATCTCCCAAAGACTGTCCCAGAAGTGTTGGCACTAACTTTGATGCCATCAAACTACTCTTAATATCTGCAATTTTAAGTAGATAATTTCCATTTCTTTTTGTAAAACCAGGCAAATGAGAAGGAGGTCTAACTCCGTAGAACAGTGTTGTCAGATAGATCTTTCTGCAATGATGAAAATATTCTATCTATGGTAGCCACTAGCTATATGTGAATATTGAGCACTTAGAATGTAGATAGCGAAAATGAGGAATTGAATTTTTAATTTTATTCCACTTTAATTTATTTAAAATGCTTAAAAAGTCATTGTTCACATGTGCACTTATACAATAAATATAATTATAAAAAGATATTTGGTCCTGAAGGAGCGGGATTTAGACTTACCAATAGAAAAATAATTTTAAAAAATATCTGCCTGGTCTTATAGAATCTGAGCTGATATTGTGGGTGGCATAAAGGAAAATGTCTCCAGTTTTCTGTTTTTTTGGTAGGTTTACCTAATGAGTATGAGAAAGTCCAGCAGGTACTCCTGAGGAAGGCCTGGGAAATCCTCCACGTGATTATATACCATAGCTTTGCACCCACATTCATCTATTGTCATGTGCTTAGAAGTCATCTCAACTTTCTTCTGAGTGCAATAATTACAATAATAATAAAAACATATTCTGACACACCTGGGACTTTTTAAATTTTGCTTAAAATTTAGGAGAAAAGGTATATTTTAGGAAAATGTTTTTCTGGTCATATTTCCTCTGCAATTAAAACATATTTTTACTATGAATTATACCATCCACCTCATCATAATCACTATAATTTTCACATTATCAATCATAAAACATTTCATAAAGCACAAGAAAAGAGCAATTTTTTTGATCTCTTTCTCATTGTTGTATCCCTAGTGCATAAAACAATATCTAATAAATGGTAGGCACCCCATAAATATTTGTTGACTAAATGAGCAAATTAAAGACAGTGTCTTCTTTTAAAGCAGTGCTAGTTTCTGGTATCTTTTCGATACTTTGATGTTTCTGTTTTGGCAGGGAATAAGCAAACAACTAGGTAATCATGAGCTTGGCTAGACAACTGAAAACTGATTACTTCTCCATGTCTCAATTCAGCCCAAGCTATTTCTCAGGCATCCAAAGTCTAGTTGTTTGCTCAAAAGTGCATGAGCTCTTTGTATTCAGAGGGATTTTTATCTCAACTGGCATCTTTTATTTTTGTTTTACAACTGGGAGTCAAACCATGTTAAAGACTGGAAGACATTAGCAACTGTTTAACATCTGCAGACAAAAGAGTTCATAACTGAGGAAAATAAAAAAGTAAGTTCTAGGATCACTCTTTCTCCTTCATTCTCCCTGTTTATTGCCAGGGGTGCTATGGTTAGTTAACAAGTGGAATTTGTCTAGGTAAACCTGACACATTACATGATTTCCACTGGGTATAACTTGGCAAGAGGTGGGTATGACTGATCACTTTCCATTTAGCTTAGGAGAATGTTCCATTTGTCATTTGAAATACTTTCAGTGGCTTTCCTCCAGAAGTTTATTCTGCAGATGAGCAATAAGAAGTATGACAGACCTGAGGAAACTATTGCCAGCAAGAATCACCCAAACTATATCCTTTGGGGACTGAACATAAGCTCATTTCTGCAAGAAATAGAACCCTGGGGTGCCTGGACCTACTGAGAGATCTGTAAACCACATGAGGGGATTGAGTAAAATAACAGTTGGTGGAAAAATTACTTCTGTTCTGCTGATATTAAGTCTAAACCAATAGATTCGTTCAGTCAGAATGTGAATAAGAGCTGTTTCTGTTTTGCAGCAGGCCTTAACAAGGTAAGTGAACAAGAGAGAAAAAGTAATCTTAAAAAGCCAGTTCTCAAGCATAGTAACTATTCAGTTCTAAGAATTATAACTCAATTATTGTTCCATTAGCTATACAAAGATAAAACCTTCAAAATTTGACTAATTTGGATGCCTTTAGAAGATTATAGTTGTCAAATTACTGTAGAAAGCACTAGCTAAGATTTTGTTGTTATAGAAATAAGTGTAGGGTAGGGGTACTCAAAATGATGAAAAGCAAAGTTAAAATTTGTCTACCTCTTTCTGTTACACATGCCTGATATTTGGTCGACAAATTCATTCCAGCCAACAATGGATCCAGCTTTATTACGATAGGTATGGTCCTTAAAGCACTTTTTTCTATAGCATGACCCAAGAATCTTCCTTTTAAATTTTTTATTACATTTTTGTTTCTAAAATTTGTAACTGCAGAATAACACACATTTAGTAAAGCATACAATTCCTAAGTGTAGTGGTCAGTACATTTTATACATGTATTGCGTTTTACATATCCCAGAAAACTCCTTCATGCTCCTCCCAGTCATCGCCCCTGCGAAAATAACCACAATTTTTACTTTCTTCAAGACAGATAAATTTTGCTTATTTCTGAATCTACATTTTAATAAAAAACTCAAAGGATTATTATGTACATTGTAGTTTGAGAAACTGACTTGAGATTTTGAACATAAAGCAAAATAAAAATCTGTTCCAGGTCCTCTTAAATAAAACAAAGAGCAAAATCCATGTGTTTAGATCGATCTATACTGTAGTGATCACAAATCAACATTTTCAATTTCATCAGGAGAGCTCTGTAAGGAAATAAAATACAGCTTTGTGCCTGCCTGGAATAATATTGAGATCAAATATTAGAGAGGTTCATCTGAAGCCAGACACCTACAAATTCCTATTATCATAAAAAGACCATGATGCTTCCTGCACTCAGAGTACACCTTCATTTGCATGGGCAGAAAATTCAGATTCAGGTCATATTTTTTCCTATCAGCAGTAGTATATTTTCTTTACTCATTTTAAATCTGTCATTTTCAGTCTTATGGATAAACTTTATGGTTTACTGTACTATAATTTTAATGTTGAATGCAATTTTACCAGGTTGTAGGAGGTGATATGCCTTTCAAGGACTCCAAATAAAGCTGTAAATATTAAGATAGAAACTCTCCATATCCACTTTTCATGGTTTACAAAATTTTACTTTATATTAAATAAAAAAATAGTGTTTTGCTATTCTTTGGCCATCTTTGCCTATCATTTTAGTAATATCTTGTAATACCGTATGATTCTTCCAGAACAACATCAACAGCCCCTTCTGACTTGCTGGAGCAACTTTTGATGACCTGCTTGCCTGGTAATCTGTTCATCTCTTCCAGAGAGTAGCGACTCCTTAATGCATTTAAGTTCTCCCTTGAACTTCTAAAAGCGTCACTCTAAATCAATATTTTTTAATTAAATGGACATTTGAACAAGACCACATTGTTTCTTTCATCTCTGAGGGGTCATGATATTGATAATGTTTGTCAGTACATATAAATGATTATCCAAATATTTTTATTACCTACAGTCCCTTTTATCATATTATACAAAGAAGGCTCAGTTTCCATGGCTATCAGTGGCTAGAGTTAAGAAAATTCATCAAAACACAGAAAGGTTCACCCTCACTTTGACTGGCTCCAACACAGTCCTTGTGATACATGCAAATGCTATAAGTCAGGACATGGAATCTGTGTCATCATAATGACAGAGACTGAAAAGACTGAAAACTTTGCACCAAAAGTTTACATTATATTCTTACCAATTAAATCCTGTGAAGCAAAATTATGACTTATGAGAGAAGAAATTACTGATATTAAAACCCATATTTCATATTTGTATGGAGTACCTAGATATCTATATAGATATTTCTATCTAGTTCTGAAGAGTGTTATTTACAATATGAATTGAAAATTGAACTTGTTTTGTTGTTAATTACACCAGCTTTTTGTACTATAGCAGCAGGCTAAAATGAGGCAAGTTAGTATCGACAACTTTCCTAGAAACTAAAATTGACTTCATATTTTTAAATATAAAAATAATACAGGTCCATTATAAAAATATAGATAATATGGAAAAGCAGAAAGAAGGAAAAAGCACTAGTATTTACCTACCCATGGTCAACAACCATTGCCATTGTCATATATCTCTTTTTAGGCTTTTTCCTGCCTACGATTTTGACATGGTTATGATCACTTTGTAGTCTGCTTATTTCATTTGCTATTTTATCATGCTACACCATGATGCACTTCATAGAAAACACATTTTTTTTACAATTACATATTTTATTGTGTGAATATAACATAGTTTAATTAACCATTTGTCTAATATTGAGCAATTAGCATGTTTCAATTTTTTTACTGCTATAGGTAAAACTATGATGAACATCTTTGTTCGTAAGAACTTTAGATTTCTGATTATGTCCTTAGGATGGATACTTTGAAGAATTAACACAGGTAAAAGGGAATTATCATTTTAAGGGTACATGCAATGAAATTTTTCCCTAAGAATTATACCAAATAACATATCTGTGAGCAGTGCAGCCTTTCTGTTGCTTTTATTGATCCAACCTTGAAATCCAACCTTAGCAAGCTTCTGTCTAGAACCCTTATTCATGAAATTAGCTACATACTCCTCAATATCCAGGTTCATTTAACAAAGAAACTAGATGGTGGGGAGGTGGTAAGAAAGAAAAGTAAGAAGGAAAGAAAAGAGGAAGGAAAAACAGAAAGGGAGGAAGACAGGCAGGCCTGCGGGAAGGCAGGCCTTTTATAAAGGAAACGGAGCCTGCAATTTCTCCATTTCAGAGGACAGCCCTTTTACACTAGCTAGTTCTTGTCACTCTCTTCTCATTCTGACTAGGAAATAACTTAGGCATTAAACAGATTCCAAATCCTCCTTCATAAATAGTACTCTTCAAAATCCTAAGCTTATGAGAATAGAAAGAGATTTAAAATTAGCCCTCTTTCTCCTTTGACATGACTTTTCACACATATCTCATTTGATTCTTCAGTTAATTATTGTGAAATAGATATTATTACCCCAAATTTACAAATGAAAAAACAAACTCGAAGCATCTTCTATGTCGGTAAATGGTACAGCTGGGTTTCGGGTTTGTAACTAATTTTACTCTTCTCCAAGTTTTCTATAGCTTCTTGATTTCTATTAACTTATCTGATTTCTCATGCCAGTGTTGCCCTGGCATTCTTGGATTTTTGCCTGGGCTTTGCTTCTTTAGTCTGGGCTTCTTGCCTAGTTCCTTCAAACTGCTACTGCCCACATCTCAACCTGTCAATTTGCCAACTTTGTATTATTGAATAGTGTGTCCATTTAAGAAAACTTCCTTTTGATGCATGTTAGACAATAAGGAGACTTTATTAGACTATCTAGTGGAGATATTTTCCTTTAAATGACTTCTTGATCGTTTAAAGGTCTGACCTATTCCTCTGCTAGTAGTCTCTTGTGAACCTACATCACCATGCTGGTTATAGGAAAGCAGTTATTCTTCCTGCAAATTTCTCACGCTGATCCAGTTGCTATACCATTGTGGAAAAACATGCTAATGGTTCATCAACCTCATGTCTCATCTTCCTGGACACACATAGTGCCCATATGACTGAGCTGTGGCCACTAGAATATGAGTGAAAGTCTCATGTGCCACTTCCAGGCCTGGAAAAATCTAATATATGCAATCAGTCCTTCACACTCAAAGCAGATCTTTGAAGCCACATGTTAAAGATGGCAGAGCCACAGACAAAAATAACTTGGGTTCCTGAATCATTGCTTGAAGGAGAGCCAGCCATTAACAAGGAGACTCCATTTAATGTGTTACGTGAGCAAGAAATAAACTTTTTTGTTTGTCCCATTATACATTTTGGGGTTTATATGTTTCACCAGTTAGCCTACTCTAATTGGTATAGCCGTGAACATCCCTGCATGTGAGATGTTTAATTGCTAATTAAGGAGTACCTCTTTGGTGTTGTGGTTTGACTATATAGTGGAATTAAAGACATTCATTTTTAAGTGGGAGTTTTTCAAAAAGAGTTTGTGTATGTGATTATGCATATTTGTGTGTGTGTGTGTCTTGTCTGTCTGTCAAATACTTTTTAAGATCTAGGAAACTTATAGTTCCTATAAACTTTTAATCTATAAAATAAAGCCCTGTATTTCTCCTTTGCTTTTTAAAATGGCATGTAGTTGTATTACATTTAACAGACTATCCCAAGGTTGGAAAGGGGCAGACCCTTGTGAGAGTAGTCTCATAACCCAGTGCATAGAAGCATTCCCATGGTAATGCGAGCAATCTACAAGGAAACCCATGTGACCACCCATTAGATAGGACTGATAAGGCAGAATGGTCCTGTTCTGTTTCCATTGTAACTGCCAGCAGTGGATTGTCATGAACCTGAAAGGTCCTTCTTCAGGCTGTTGGAGATGTGATGAAGGATGAATTAGGAGGCCTCGGTGACTTCTGTGATGTGTGCAGGCCTTATGAGGGTATAAGAAGCATAAAAGGAAATTTCTTCCACTGTTTCAATCCAGCAGATTATAAGATTGAGGGGTCTAACAGAAATTAGAAAGTCAAAAGGAGGAAGAGTTTATTCTGAGAAGACATTCTGTTTCACTTTGGTGGTGTTGATCTTGAGGCCACTAGCTACTCTTGTTTAGTGATTATTCTTTTCTCTCTTCTCCTTAGGCCTATCAATCCTCTGTTATCTGTCCTTAGCCAAAATTCCCTCACCTCTTCCTTTGACATGTGTTTTAGCACTCCATTGAATGATCTTGCATGCATTTCTAAGTACAAACATCTTTTGGAGATGCCTTGCCAAAAACTGAAATTAAAAAGGAAAAGAAAAAGCAAAGGGAAAGAAGCCAAGTATCATTTATTTATATTTTATTTAATTCCATCCCCTTTTTTTAATTAAAAAAAAAGAAAAAGCTCTAATCAAATAACTGTCTGATTCTTGGGCTGAGGCATAGTCCATATCATGTCTTCTATCTTGTTTAGATCATAAACCATTTTTGTATTTATTAGTTTCCCCAGTTAGTCTGCCTCACTTAGAACAATCATGAACATTTTTTGTGTAGCAACATTGCTGACTAAAGAAGACGTAACAGGTCAAAATTAACAATCAAGAGGTATTTACAAAAATAATCCCTTTAGTTGTGGGAAGAAACAAATCCTCATGCCTCTGGAAAAGTGAAAAGGTCACATAAAAAGTAATTTTAATTTTTTAGGTTACAGCTCTAAATATTTCTGAGACATCCTCAATCTGAGCTAATTATTTCTAACAAACTACCTTTGTTCCTCTTAGGTCACCCCATTCCCAGGGTCACATCTTGAGCCACAGTTACTTAAAACAGCTTAAATAGCCCTTCTGATCACAGCCCTCATCATTCCAAAAATCTCACTCCGTTGCTCTTGGTACATTTTATCTTTGAGATCACTGAGGTTTCTAATGCTCTGACCCCCTCCGTTTCCTTGCAGATTGTCATCTATACCTCAACCCAGGCCAAATTCCTTCCAGTCCAGCCTGTATTTTATGGCACGCCAATTCAACAAATTTCTTATCAGAATCAATTCCCCTATGCTCCAGTCCTTCTAATTAAAGACCTTTCTCAAACCTATCAATTGCCCTTTATGCATCTATGCCCAGACTCCTGACAATGAACATAGGCATCATGCTAAAAATATACTGCTTTTCATCTCAGCTGAGGCCCTGGGGCCACTGAGCCCCCCTTTGGTTAGGCGTCTTTTCCATTCCCTGCAGTGTCAGTCCACCATGTCCATCATCCTCTCCAGACCTTGTATATCATTCCCAAATATCAGCAGATATTTTCTTACAGTTCAAAGGGGGAAAAAGGGGGTCTTTGAAGAAAGATCTTTCTCACACTCCTTTCCCTACAGAGATTTACTTATTTATAATCATGCCATCTTTTTCTCATGTCCTGAAGGAAGAAACTTCTACCTAAGTCTGGTCCCTCCATCTGTTCTTTAGATTCTATCTGCTCTCAATTACTCCGGGCCTTTATACTATCAATTATCTCTTTCCTTCATCGTCAGTTTCCTCTCAATTGTATCCTTCCTTCAGCACCATGTAAATATGCACAAGTTTTCTCCATCTTAATAAAGAGCTTACCTTTGACCTACCCTTACTCCTTTCCTTCTCAGTCCCCCTTCCTATAAGAGTTGTTTGTGCTTCCTGTCTCCATATCCTCCTTTGAATCCCTCAATCTTTTGAAATTTGCTGCTACTTCATCTACATGAAAAAAATTACCCTTGTTAAGACCATTTCAAGAGTTTCTAATTTAAAAGCCAGTTTTTCATTCTCTCACTTGACATACTTGTAATATTTGATATTTCTGGTCAATCTCACTCTCTTCAAGTGATCTGTCCTGGATTCTAGAACAACATTTTCCCTTGTTTCTCATCTCATCTCTCTAACCAATCTTAGTCATTCTGCTTCCTGGAGTCTTCTTCCTATATGTATTTCTCTCTCTCTCTCTCTCTCTCTCTCTCTCTCTCTCTCTCTCTATCACTTGCATGCATGCACATACACACACATGCATACACGATATTTAAAGCAAAATAATACCAAGAACAAATGAATTGTTTGGTTCTCTTCTATTCTCCCTCTTTGTACACTTACTGAGTCGTTCAGACACAGATCTGAACTCCACTGCCCACTGCTACTGCTCAGGTTATGCCAATATAATGCTGGGTTAGGGAATTATTGACCTACAGGATGAATTCCTTATTTACTACTCATCATGATTCCAAGCTCCTTCATGACTTGGCCCCTGGACACCTCTCTAGCTTCTTCTGATCTCTCCCTTCTTTATGCCCTAAGCCTCAGCAAAAAAAAGATGAACAGAAATAGCTATTATTTACTGAGCACTTACCATGTATGGTATAGTGAAGTGGTTAAGAAATCAAACTTGGAACCAGGAAGCCAGAGGTCAAATCCTGGATCTGGCACTTAGTAGCTATGAAACCATGAGCTGATTAAAAATATTCATTTGTACCTCAGTTTCCTCATTTGTAAAATGGAAATAATAATAATATTAATAATAATAATAGTTACCTCATAGAATATTGTGAATATCTGTAAAGTGATTAGAACTGTGGCTGGCATGTAGTAAGTATTCAACAAATGTTGATGACTCGTGGTCATTGTAGTTGATAGTTTGCAAACACTGGCTTATCAGGATTGAATGACATTATGAGTACCACCTCCCTAAGGTAGAAGAAGAAAACTTGCTTTTCTTAGCCTTCCTCTAATATAGACCTGTGATAAAGGCATTATGTAAGACTGATTCCAAAGAGACCAATGTGAAGACTCAGACACAATGAATGTGGAATCCATTTTTTGATGAGGATGGACAGTGGGAGGCACTTGGTTTTAAACAATAAAGGAGGTTCTCGTGTTTAATGTCCAGTGTCAGCATTGCGCATCATGGTGTCTGTGCACAGAGGCGGCAATGGGGTCTTTGTTGAAGCAGCCCTCCCCTCACCCCCCCATATAGTATGGGAGTTTTACCTGGCCAGGTACCTTGAAAGTCCAACTCCACAGCCCTCTCAGAGACTGTGGATTATACAGACTATGCTTTAATGACTTACTTTCCTGCTTAAATCAAATACAATGGAATCTATTGTCGGCAGTGAATAATCCTAGCTGTTATTCTATTATTGAGAAATAGATGCATCAATATTGTTCATTTTTAAATGGTTCTTTTGCCTCTAAAACAAAGTGCTACAACAGAAAATTGTCCATTCACTCTACTCTTCTCTGCTCTGTTTCACTGGAGGCTGGAACTCTGACATCCCTATTTCCCAGACTCCCTTTGCCAGGTGGCTGCAGATTAGTCTCGTCAATGGGAAGCACTGGCAGGAGATGTAAGGTGCCAGGAAAGGATAAGCCACTTTTCCTTTTCTGCTTCTGGTAGTTTCCTGGGCAGTAGCAGCAGCAGTAAGTGCATGTGGAGTCAAGGCTTCTTGCTCTAGAAGCATGGTTTCAGAGGTGGCAGCAGCAGTGTGAACTCTGGCAGCTTTTGTTCTGATTCCACAGGAAACTGTGGTATGGCAGCTGACTGCAGTCTCCTGGGCTCCTGGTTTTCTGCAGAGTAATGAGTGTCGTGTTCCCAGTAGTCCTGCAGCATGAGTGGGTGCTCTGGCAATCCTAGCTACAATGCGTGTGGGCTCCAGGTAACAGCATTTTCCCCTTTAATCCTATATTCAGCATGGAAGTGATTTCATGTAGTTGCTAATCACTGGGTAACTGTACCAACTGTTTTTTCCATCTCCATCCTTTCCAACTTCTTGTAACCAATTCCCTGCATTAAGTCCCCTCTGTTTAAAGTACCTAGCAGGGTTTCTGTTTCCATGACTGACAAGAACAAAAGGATATAAATTTTTTTTCTGAATTCTTGGCAACTTTATTATTTGTAATTATACTCAAAGGAAAACTTTCTAAGTTGTTCAACAAAAACCTTTGCAGCTGAAAGCCTTTCCAAAAGAAAGGGTTTACTAAGTCACATGCTAGCCAGAAAAGGTTGAGGTCCTGGGACATGCAGAGTAAATCACCAGCAGCAGGGCTAGATGGAAAAGACAGTATGTCCACCATTCTGGAGCTGAAGGGCTCTTTTGTACATTGTTTGGGGAAGAAAGATGAAAATATTTTGAAATAATTTACGTTGGCTATAGGTAAAGGTGAAGCTAGTTCTGGCATAGGTGCATAGTAAGGAAGAAGTGTTTGCTCTTTTGGATTGCTAATGGACAATTGTCTGGAAAGTTCACACAGATACAAGATTTGGTGGTACCTGGTGGTGGACTATTCTCTCTAGATAATCACAGAAATAGCTACCGGGAAGTTAATTCAAAGTTTCAAAGTAGTCTTTTGTTGGTTTTGCCCTGCAGCTATTAAGTAATTAACCTCTCTTGTGTCTTCCTTCCACCCCACAGCCTGCTGTACTTTAATTTAGGTCATCTTGGAATTTTCTCCTCATAAAAATGGTTCTTGAACAATCATTAATTGAATTGGAGCGCTAATTCTATACCAGGTATATAACTCTTATATAATTAATATGATATGATTTATAAAATTTATATAGGCTTTGATTTTATCAGATAACGAGGGTTGAAAACAGTCTACCTAGACTCACAACTTGGCTTTGACACTTGTCTACTGTGTGAACTTGAATAAGTCTATTTCTCTCTGCCTCTTTCCTTGCTTATAAAATGGAAATAACTTTTATGCCGATTGCATGATTGCTCTGACCACTACTTTGGCAGTACATGTAAAGTGCTCAAGACAGTGCCTGGCAAACTACAATCACTTAGAAAATGGTAGGTGTGTTATTGTTACAGCTATTGTTATTACGCTGATTTTTCCTGAAGCAAAAACAAGTCAAAATCTTAATCCAAGTGATGAATGAATTATCTTAAATCTAAACTAAAAATAGTTTTAAAAAATCTTTGAAAAAACCCTTTAAACCAAAACATTTCTGTTAGCCTTGTGTATTTATTAATGTTACTCTCTAACATACACCCCTTAGAGTGGTCTAAACACTTTGGAAACTCTAATATTCAATAATCAGGACAATGAGAGGAAATCAAAAAATCTATCTTTATTAGATGCATTCAGTGCCCTTTCAAAAATCCATATCCCTACAAAAAGTGATGAAAAAAAAGAGCCAAAGCATATCTTAAAATTATTATTCTCATTACTCCTTCCTGATTTATTTTCTTTTATTTTTTATTTTTATTATGAAGACAAATGTCTATTTTCTCTTGCCAGTAAGAGGTATCAACTACAACAAATATACTTATTGTGCACCTACTGCGGACCTGGCATTATTCAGAGCACTTGGGAGAGAGCACTGTACACAAGAAAGGAAGTCTCTGTTCTCATGAAGCTGAAAGTCTAATGTCATTTTTTAAAAAGGGATCTAATGCTAGCTTATAAAATGTTGGTATTGTCTGTGTTCATTTGTTAACATTGTATATTAAATCAGAATTGGCATTTGAAAGTTTAAATTATAGTAACATAAATGTTAAATTCTGGAATCAGGCATACAATTAGATCTCTTTATGTATGTTTTCATTTATTTTTAAAATGTATCAAATGCCTACCCTGTGCTAGAAAATGTTAGATTTTAGTCCAGATAATAATTATTTTTTTCAGAGATGTTTCTTTTATGTAAAATGAGGAAATCAAATACTATCGCAATTTTATATCTCAATAGAAGTTTTAATAAGTGGCTTTTTTTGTTTTTGCCAGAATTTAAATGTATTGGCTCTCAAACTTTAGACCAATGGAGAATAAAAAAATCCTAAGCAATTTACACTAAAAAAATTTCATGGTAAAACATTCTTACCACATAGAATTTTTTCAAAAAGAAAGTATATTTCAGGTGTTTTAATATGCATAACTGTGTTTTTTTTACAGAACTGGAATAAACAAATTACTGATAAATTTATCCTTAAGAACCAGTTACAAATATAATTAATAAGAGTTCCCTATTTCCAACATGTCTACTATAGTATCACATGTGACATCTGATAAACCAATATGTCATTAATAATCACAACTTTGTAATGTTACAATCATTCGGGTAGGCATGAACATTAAATTAACAAATATTTAATCCTCATAATGATATGATAGGGAAAAAGTATATACATTTTTATGCTATTGGCTAAAAGGAGGTATTAAAATATTATATAACAGCTAATATTTATGGATTGCTTACTTAATAAAGCACTTTACTTATTTCAACTCATTTAATCTTAATAAGAATCAATGGAGCTGAGTACTATTTTCTCCATTTTAAAGATGAGGAAACAGACACAGAGTTAAGTAACTCGCTCAAGGTTTACAGACACAATAAGAAGTAAAGGCTGGTACTCCGTATAGTCTGGTTCAAGGTCCTGTTCTTGGCCTTCACACCATATTCCTACATACCAGCCTCCTTCCCCAAATAATTTGCTACTGTCTCTTCTTATGTGCTAAAACACAAGACATTTTCTTCCATTTTTTTTTTTAAATCCTAAGAAAAACATTCAAAACTATGACCGGCTTTTCTGTCTCATATTGAATAATAATGGTTCTGGTGTTCTAAACATTGATTTAGTTGCCTCATTTTATTTCTAGGTACTTTGGAAGAAGCACCTATTATTATAGTGCCTATGCACTCAGACAAATATATGAGACATGCTTAAAAATAGATAAATTTTCCCTGGTCTCTATTACATGTCAATAGTATGAAGAATGCAGAGGATAAAAAATAGAGCAAGGAAAGGAATTGTGGGATGAGGCTTCTTTGATGTTTTTTTGGCTGCATCACCAGACCATAACTCAGACGTTGGCTATCCTGTCTTAGATTTCTGAATCTTGGACCAAAAAGACAAGAGATGTAATGGTAACACTGAGGTGTAGTAGTATAAATCCTGCAATATACATCTAATCCATACATTGTCACAGATTTATAGTGGAGGACTATGCTAAATGTTAGTGTTTTAATTATGTTTTCTTGTACTTCCAATAATAACTGTCTTTGGATAAGATATACAGCAAGTATGCCTTTTAATGAATTCCACAGTATAGAACAATTAAAACTCTATTAGAGTAAGAATCTAAGTTGTGTACGTGTTAGATCCGATTGTGTAAATTCTTAGTGAAACAAAAAGGCCATGTATAAAGATATTAGGAACACCTCAAGATAAAAATCTAATTCTATGTTCTCAGGTTTTCACATTCTTTTAGGCACGAATGCCTTCCTTTCCTAGTTTATGTACTTGTAAATAATTTAATTAACTTAAGAATTTTAGTTTTACTGGGCTCTGTTTTCTCCAAGTTAGGGGTGTAATGGAAGCATGTTCGGCTCTATATTCAGGCTTTGCCCCGATGGGAGACCTCTGGGACAGTAGGTAATGCCCATTTGTCACTCTCACTTCTCATTGTTTGTCAGGCTTCAAGTCAGCAGACAGAGAGGTGAGACAAGTGACAAGGCTCAGTCTTTCAAACCCCTTCTGAAACTGTTCATGCTAGCGGCAATGTGTGAAAGAGCTGCTGGCACCTTGGGGAAAATCAGGGAGCTTCCTACTTAGAAATAACTGTGCATCATCTCAAAGACCATTCGTTTCCCTGCAGCTATTATGAAGGGCATGGACAGAAAACAAAGAAATCTCTATTTAAATTTGATGTCTGTTTCAAATGTCACTTTTGATGATATAGTTTTGAAGAAGAAAATTAATTATGATAGAAGTTCAATAATTTAGAGAGAAAACAGGAGGTCACAAAAGAAGTGCAGGAACATTACCAAAGGACCTTTAACATTCAGAATCCAAGCACTTTCCAATCCTGAAATGAGTATAGTTCCTATTGCCCAAAGAGATTTGTAGCTTTTGGACTTTTTTTTTTTTTTTTTTTAATCTTATTCACAGTAAATGAAGTGCACAGTGCCTGATATATTTTTTTTAAATTTTAAGTAGTCTAACATTATTTGCAAATACTATAAATTTACACAGAAATTTCTCACAAACTTTCTATTGCTTCAAAAACTACAACAGAAGAGAGATTTCATGAAAAGTGGATCTTTCACTTCTAAATCCATTTTCATTGCTCTTACAAGTTACCTTAACATAATTAGAATATTTTATTTTTATTTAATATCTTTATTTTCTTAGAGCATTTGCACTAGTCCTTTTTGAGTAATATTATGCGATGATATCACATCACATTAATCCTCAAAGTGATTGCAAAGGATCTTATCAGTGATGATGGAAGTTAGCTTATTTTATGTTGATTTCTTTTTGTTGTTGTTGATGTCCAACTGAAAGCAACACACAATAAAAATGTAAGTTATTGATCCTGTATAAATGACTCACCTTAGACATTGTTTTATTGAACATCTGTATCTTCTGTCTCATCTCTATATTGAGCCATCAGTCCTCATACTACTAAGTTCTCAAAAAGTAATTATTTATAATTTTTATAGCGTTAACTCTCTATCCATCAGTTTAATATTATAACTACTGTACTGATACAGTTCTCTCAATTCTTCCTTAGTCTTATTTTTACCTAAACTTTTTAGTTATTAAAATTTAAAACCAGTATCTTTATTTCTGAAATCAGATCCTTACAGACAGTCATAATCATCCACTATTTATATAGTGTTATTTTAAAAATCTGTAGCCATATTCACCACTAAAAGTTAGTGTTTTAAAAGGCACACCGTTCATTGCTGTATCTCTCGGTGGTCGTTCTGATAGCATTCAGTGATCTCTCATAGTTTATGTGGAAACCTAGAGGGCAAAAGGTATTGGTATAAACAAAAGTGAGAATCTTGAGAGTCAGAGAGCCTGAGCTCTAATTCAGATTTTGTCACCTAATAGTATTGTGACTTTTGAAAAATTATTTTTGCATTTGTAAAACTAGAATAATACTTCCTGCCTCATTGAGTTGTTTTGAGGGTTATATGAGTTATGATTTATTGTCACAGCACCATTCATGACCTCAAATAAGTGGTCAATATATATTCATTTTCTTTCCCTCTTTTGAGCTCCTATTTCCTCATTTGTAAATCAGCAATAATAACACCTTTATAGCCCAGTGGCATACTGGAGCTGGCTCATACCAGCTCATGAGAGCCCTTGTTAAATTTTCAGGAACTTCAAAATCCTGTTTTTAAACACAGGCAATAATAAAAGTTGTTATATAAATTTACAATTAAATAAACTATATTAAAAAACAAAAGGCAATAAATATTCAAAACTCATTACTTGTAATTATCTTACTGTTATCTATATGCTCTTGAAGCTATTTAGTTATATTTTATCTATGTGATGAAAATATAAACTACACCATATTCAGTGAAGTCATCATGTTGGAAACTTGAAATTGGCCATGATGGAAATATTTACATCACAGATATTGTCAGATGCTTTAAATTAGGGTTTTTGTTTGTTTGTTTGTTTGTTTGTTTCCCAAGAGAGCTGATAGCTAAACATTTATTAGCACTATACATACCTAACTGATTTTGAAATGGAAAAGCAGTCCACACATAAAGATAATTTTATAAGTTTTCTAAGTTTAAAGTTCTAATATGCCTATAATTTCATGTTGAAAACATTGCACAGTAAAAGGAACAGGTGCTGTTACTGATCATGGAAACACCAATAGTTAATAGTATGCTGACTATGTAGCTTGTGGGAGAAGTAACCCAGGAAAGTGGGTATGAAAAACAATTGGATCTTTGGATTCAAATAGATATTAAACATATGACTGTAATAATTTGACAGGCATGTATTTCAGGAAGTAAGCCCTGCAAATGGCCCTAAATATCATTTAGCCTCTCGTTCTAATTATAATCTATAATTCAGTGGCTCTACTTTTAGAACACACATGACACTACTTGCATGTATATTCTTTACGGTGTCATGATGTAGATTTGTAAGGTACCTTGTTGGTAAAGAGGTCAGTGAATTTTGTTAATAATTCTTTCTGAGCAGCTACCACCTTAAAATGTAATTCCATAAGATGTAGATGCTCAAATGAAGTCAGAGGTTTTTATATAATTATAATTAATATAAACATAATTATAGTTTAATTGCTTGAGGCCATGATAGCCTCACAAATATAATTTAAATCAAAAGTTACAAAGAAAGAAAAACCTGAATATGGACTTTAAAAAACATACTGGTGGTGGGGCATTTTTCAACTATTTTTTGGAGTATTTTTTTCTTATTAGTGCTGTTAAAAAAAAAAAAAAAGCTCTTAAATCTCATAAACCTCCTACTTTGGAGCAGCTGTTTACACCTAAGCTGTTTTTCATTTTGAAGTAAAACAAGTTGAATCTGCTACATAAGCAATCTCAGCATGCTAACTTTGAAAAAATAAAAAATGATAAATTGTAATGTTTGGTAAAAATACTATAAATTAGCCATTTTAAAAATAAAATCTGGAAAATATAAAGAACAAAGAACAAGTTAACATTTGAATAATATTTCTGGCAATAATTTTGTTTTATCAATTTTACTCTAAATTCTTATCCAAGAAACTAGGTTCTACTACAAATTACTACAAAGAAAGTTATTCCAACCAGGTTATGTAATTTGAAAGGAAAATTATGAGAAAATCATATTTTATTGAAATTTTATTTCTATATTTTATATTTTGCTTTTGTTATTAGCTAATTTTCCTATCCACAATTTTTCTTGTATAAGTGCATAGTGTTCTTTTTAACATTGTAATTATGAGATTCAGTTTGGTCTCTATTGCTTACAGATCATGAATAAATTAATATAATTCTTCTGATTACTTTCTTGCACTCTTAAGAACTAGGAGTAACAGAACCTAAGAAGCAGTCCAAAAAATATTTTTATTAAACCAAAGTTGATTTCCACAATGCTCTTAATGAGTAATATAACACTTCTCTTCACACTAAAATATATAGCAAACTACTGTACCAATATCATATAAGAGTTCAAAATGCCAACAAGAGAGCAGACCTTGTTGAGGACATTTAACTTTTCCTTAAAACATAGAACTTGGAAATAAATGAACATTCACAACTCCAAAAACTGAAATTGAGTTTATTACCTACATGAGACTATGGAAAGAATCTACCCAAATTGTAAAACCTGTTGAGGTAGATTAAGGAAAATTTAGGCAGTCCTCAATTCTTACATGAAATGAAAAACATTTGGAAAATGGCACAAGATATTTAGAACCACTCACCTCCACCCCATTTGGTACTGGAGGCAAAGAATGTAGGAATTAACTCATTAGAAAATAAGGCAGTCATTTCTCCATGTTCCTTACATCACAGCATGTGCACGTGTGTCCACATGTATGCACAGACATACCCACCATATTCCAATGAGGAGAGGAGTTGATGAAGAGAGAGGTGCCCTGCCACTTGTCCTTCAGAGATAAAATTCTACAGTATATTTTACATGTTCCTCCAAAGGTCCTCAATGGAATAAAGCCCCATTTGCCCACAGTTGAAAGGACCTCAAAAACACAACCTTTATTGACTCCTCTGCTTTACATTTTTCACTGCAGCTTCCTAGGATCATGCTGCAAATTAACCACCTGTGCCTGAGTCCTTACTGTAGGCTACATTTACAGAGAAATCCAAAACAAGACACATTCCCTACTTCTCTCTTCTTTGGCTTCTGTATACTTTTATTTATCCTTTAAGACAACTCAAATATCATCTCCTCAGAATAGCCTAGCCTGATTCCTCCACACTGATTTAGATATCTCTTTTATTATAATATTATAATTTCTCATTAACTGGAGTCTTTCCCCCACTAGTACATTGCAGACCCCCTAAATATCAATCAAGACACTTTCCTGTTGCCTCTGTGCCCCAGTGCTTGGCACATGGTAGGCTGTCAATAAATACATGTTAAATAGGTAACTGACTGAATAAAAAGAGTAAAAGGAGATATAAAAAGAAAAAAGAAAAGAAAAAAGACATCCCTTACTGACATAAGATAGAGTTTGTGCCTGATCATCCCAAAATATAGCTCCCCATAACAAAATTGTATTTCCTATTTTTGGCATACATACTCATTCCCTAAAAATAGACATGAAAAGAGTTTCTATATCTTAATTCCTGAATGAAGTGTAAAGGATTTGGTAAAATGAAGGTATCTGAAGTTTTCTCAACAGTGTCAGGAAAGTAAACCTGCTTTCTTGACTGAATCCTAAAAGAAGTCATTTGAAAGTTCACCTTGATAAATAATCCTCAGAAATTAAAAAAAAAAAAAAAAAAAAAAAAAGGCCGCAAGCTTACCCTTGGAACATTATTCATACCTACAACAGAAGTGGTAGCAAACCCTGGAATGGTAGAGCAAACCCTAGGCCAATGCTGAATGCACCCTGTGCTGTAGCAGGTAGGACGTGAACAGACAAACCATGGCCCTGAAGCAACAGCTAAAGAAGAAGGAGCTCAATGGGATGAAGGACTGTGGCTGCCATGGTATGTAAATCATGGTGTGGTAGTACAGATGGAAATTACTAGTTAAATGGCACTTTCAAAAACATTAGAAAAGCTTTATCCCTTTTCTTTGGGGCAAAGGAGGAAAAGGAGGGAATCCAGGCTTGCCTAGAATAATTGAGCAAGCTAACTAGGTATTCAAGAATGACAGATAACTTTTGTCTTACTGATATGGACACTCTTAAATTAGGAAAAAAGAAGGCATATGGTATAAGTATAAACCTTCTAAGTCAATATTTTATAAACTGCTTTGTGATTAATTAATGAAACATGAAATCAATGTATGCATCTTGCCCACTATTTAAAAAAAATAATAATAAAATGGAATAGATTTCAGTAGAAAAATATCAGAGGAATTACAGCAACAGAATGGCAGAATTGAATAGTCTACCACTTTCCTCTCAAAGAACACCAATTTGACAATCACCCACAGTTGAGATTATCATCGTGAAGACAGCAATTCAAGAATTCCGGGAACATGAAAATGCAAGGAAACATGATGCCACCAAAGGAACGCAATAATAATTTCCCAGTTACCAAAACCAAAGAAATGGAGATCTGCAATTGACCAATAAAGAATTCAAAATAGTTGTCAGCGAGCTAAAGAAAACACAGAAAGACAGTTCAACAAAATCAGAAAAACAATACACAGTTATAATGAGAAGTTTAACAGAGAGAAATTATAAAAAAGAAACAAACAGAAATTCTAGAGCTGAATTGAACTGAGGTTGGTTTCCTTCCACCAGAGTATACCTCAGTTCCAGGCTGAGACCTGTTGTAACTGTGGTGTGCTGGTAAATGTTAACAAGTGGCTCTTTGGGTAGGAAAATGCATGTATACATATTTATATGTAATTTTTGCCTATACATGGTTCATATAAAAGATATATGACAGTTTATAAATGATAACAAAATATATAATATTCTTTATTATAAATTCCATATAACCAATTGATTCTCACTGAATGCTCTTAGATGATTTTTGCTCAGTTGTTATATCCACAGCCAAACTATGGTTGCAATTCAACCATGATTTGACTAATGGGGTCATATCTCAATCCACTCTTTTGTTTAACTGTGGTAAAACACACATAACATAAAATTTATCATCTTAACCATCTTAACTATATAATTTAATAGTCTTAAGCATATTCACATTGTTGTGTAACAGATCTCCAAAACCTTTTCTTCTTTCAAAACTGACACGCTATACCTGTTAAACAACTCTCTATTGCTCCCTCCCACCCGCTCCTAGCAACCACTATTCCAATTTCTGTTTCTATGAATTTGTCTACTCTAGCTACTTCATACAAGTGGAGTCATACAGTATTTGTCATTTTGTGACTGGTTTATTTCACTTTGCATAAAGTCCTCAAGATTCATGCTGTAGCGTATGACAATATATCCTTCCTTTTTAAGGCTAAATAATATTCCATCATATATGTATACCATATTTTGTTTATCTATTCATCTCTCAGTAGGCATTTGGGTTGCTTTTGCATCTTGGCTATTGTGAATAGTGCTGCTATAAACATGGGTATTCAAACATCTCTTTACAACCCAGCTTTTAACTCTTGTATATATGCCCAGAAGTGAAATTGCTAGGTCATATGTAATTCTATTTTAAGTTTTTTGAAGAACTGTCATACTGTTTTCCATAGTGGCTGCAGCATTTTACATTCCCACCAGTAGTATGAAAGAGTTTCAACCTCTCCACATCCTCTCCAACACTTCTTTTTTTTTTTCATAGTAACCACTCTAATGGGTGTAAGCTCATCTACTAACTCTTTACCCAATAAAATTGTTGTCCTTAATTCTGATGTGTGAGCTACTGTTAAACTACTTCTCACTCCCATACAGATTATGTTTATTAACTTAAAATCTATTTTAGGTTCAACATATTTATGTTGATATATCATTTACTCATCAATAATGTAAGTGATTACTTTGCTGAGTCAGGTAATGTTTTACAATATTGGAAGAATATTTTCTCAGTTCTTTGTACTACTCACAACATAACAGCTACAAAAAAAACATGCTTTTAAGTTTAATTTACATGATTAACATTTTCTTCATCACTTAAGTCTACATGATAGGTGAGCCAACTTTTTCTACAATGGGCTAGAAATTAAATATTTTAGGTTTTGTGGGCTATACTCTCTTTCAAAAATACTCAACTCTGCCATTATAGTGTGGAAGTAGCTATAGACAGTATATAAATGAATAGCTATGGTTATGTTCCAATAAAACTTTATAAAAACAGATGAACCCTGGTCTAGACAATCAATGAAATAATAAATTATTAGCCCTGATGCTTGCCAGTTTCCCTTGTGGCAATTTTCACCACTGTCTACTTCAGGTTACCAATATGAAGTTATTGAAAGTAAAATTAGAAAGAGATGGATAGAAGCATACCATTTACAGGATTCCCACCACAGATAAACACATAAATAACCTCAACAGCACATATAATAGTAAAATGTAGTAAAATGATTAGGAAATGATGAATATGAAGTATTTATTACCCATGTTTAAAGTTTATATAATTTAATTTTTCTTAATGGCTGTAATTCAAAACTTAATTCCAGAAAATTTAACAGTTGGCTCTCAAAAGCCAATGTGGGCCAGCTCCAGCATCCCAGTGGTTCCAGATTCCAGTCTCCTGCCAGTCACCTCAGAGAACTGAGAACAAGTCCAACCCCATCTCATTGTTCCCTTGCAAACTTAAGAAAATGTTCCTTTATAAAGAGGTTAGAAACCTAGTTTCTGGATGTATATCCTACTCCCCCATATGTTAATTTCTATAAAAAACACTTCCTCTCACAGTAATTATTTAGGCAGTCTGGCCTTTAGGTAATTAAATTTCTGACCAAACCTGCACTGTCTTGGAACTTACAGAACCAAACAATTGCTCATGTGTTTGTATTGTGAGTCACATTTGTTCTAAAAGAATTCACGTATTCTTTAGAAGTTTCTAAAATTATAGCATTGTCCAGTCTGGCAAACAATAACTGGGTAGAAAGTGAGATGAATATAAGACAGTGTATGTTAGCATACACAACGTATTCTTGGACAATTGATTTCACTTATTTAATGTCTCATTTTCCTCCTTTCTATACACTAAGGGTGGTAATCATGCTTAGTACTTTTAATGTTTGTGAGGCTTATATTGCTAAAGTGATTTGAGAACATTGGCTAATGGGATGTTAGAAGTGTAGATCATCGTTTATCATCTGGACATTAATGTGAAGCATTAAAGATTATAATTCCATGAACTTGACATAAAAACTTTAAGCTTTGAAAAATGTGCTTAGATTGTTAGGACAAACTGAAACTACCAGCTGAAATTAGCTTTTTAATTTTAATTTTAATTTTCTACAGCATGTTACCCCTTTCTCCCTAGGCCGTAAGTAGTTGAGGGGTGATGCTTAACTTATTCAGACATGTTTTACTTTGTGTATCCTTGGATCTGCAATAGACAGTCTATGGCACCAATACCACCACATCCATGTCTTTCCTTTCCATGCCCTTCCCTTCTTACTCTGTACTTCCCATTCTCTTTTTTCTTTCACTTTTCCTTTTTTCTTACTTGCCAGAGTACATGTGTATTGACCTTTGAATCAGTTTTGAGGCATAAAGTTACATACCAATGCATATGATTCTCCTTTAAGTAGGAGGCAACCTAGATCTGATAATCATTGAATCTGTATTTATCAGGCTATTATCTTATATTATCCTTTTTTCTGTTTCCAGGTTATTTCCAGATCCTATCTCCCACTTTGCCATGGGTACATTTACCAAAAGACAGCCCTCTTAATATGTATATGTCTCTTTAATAAAAAAGACAAAGGAAGGACACAGGGTGTGGGTAGTGGAGTTCACTCTGGTAAAGCAGAGGCTTTGCATGATAACTCTGTTCTCTGTGTTCTGTAGAGCCTGTTCAGTGTATGCTTTAGTCTCATAAGAATGCCAGCTCACCCGTGGGTCCTTCCAGAGCCTGACCTATTTCCCTGTTATGAAATCTGTATGCTTAATATCCCAAATCTATCCATTATTAGCACTGCGTGTAAAGGTAAATGTTCAAAACTGCATCAACTTGGGAAATATGTTTCTCATTTTTAGTGAAATACCGTATTAATACTGAAAAGTTATTGTTGATGAGCATTTTGTTGAAGCAGGTAGTTGTGAAAGGGTTATCCAATGCTAGGCTTTATTTGCCCTTTGTATGTGTATGGATTTCAAAGAAAAAATGCTTGCTTTTATATATGCTAAGATTAGCTACAAGTAATTGTGGTTAGCTTTGCTGAAATTCCTCATCCTAATGATGCAAACAAAAATCACAAAGCACAGAGTTTTAGGTTTCAGAGGTGACTCACAAAGTGTAGCAATCCATCTTGGAAGTCTTAGTGGGCCTATTTTGGGCTGATCTCCACACATGGCAAGGCTGAAGAATCCCAGGTGTTCTTGCTGAGAGCAAAATGAGAGCATGAGGATTGCCCTGAGAAGCAAGAACATACTCATTAAAGTACGTTTCTGGTAGGAGGTGAATCCGACTGGCAGTTCTGCATTTCTCCTTGTGGTGACCCCTTTCCTTGTTAGAGAGGGGGTCTGATGTCCAAATGCATCGGGTTTAATGAGCTTCAGATCACTGGGGACCCAAAGAGGGCAAAGAAGTTCCTGCCTGGTGAACAGGGAACAGTATATTGTTTATTTTGTGGATACTACACTGTTTAAATAATGTAAAAGTTTTTCTATTGTGAGATATCTCTATGCCTTAAAAGCCTGAAACGGCATATGTGAACATAGGAAACCTAGTGCTATGACAAAGATGGACTAATCAAATTGGTTGGATTGTTCTGTTATCATAAAATCACAAAACTCTTAAAAATTATTTTTTAAGATCATTTTACAAGATCAGCAGACATTCATCTCTCTATCTCAAATGAAGATGAAATAAAATTAGAGAAATTCTTCTCATAGGTCTACAGATACAGGATGGCTAATCAGGTGAAAAGATTTGAATAATAAACTAGGGAATTAGGCTACCATATTGATTGTTTTAATCTGTCAGATACTAACAGCAAGAATACTTTACTCTGCCTTGCAGGGCATATCTCAATGAAATGGCAAATGTGTAGCTTGGTGAAATCAAAAGTGAGAAATTGTATATATCAAAATTGTGAATAGCAAAATGACAATTTATACATGACCAGAGAATATAATTTTATATGAAATATAAAGGGTGTGATGTCTGTATAAGAAAATGCATAACAACTACAGCAGTATCAAAGCCCTCAAGAAACACCGTGTATCAGAAACACCGTGTATCAGAAGCTAAGCATTAACTTGGCATTCAGTTAAAATGAAAAAAAATTCTTTCCTTTGCCATGATACTTTGACTTTTCCATCACTCAGAAGTGTGGGTTTTTTGTTTTGTTTTGGGTTTTTTTGCTAGTATTCTAGAAATAAATTCAAATGCAGTTCAGGGTATGAAACACTTTTCTACTATTATTAGCATAAAAATCAACTGCACAGGAAAATTCTAACTTTTCAAATCTATATATTAAATGTCTTCTTTATAGAATCAATTACATACAACTGCTTCATGATATAAATTTGCTTTCTCCTGTTCATGTGCAAGTTCTAAATCTTCTGAATTTTAATAGAAATACTTAACTTCCTATTCTATGAATTCTGTAACTCTGGTCAATTAATTTTTCTTGGCTTTGGTTTTCCAACTGAAAAATTAGGACTATGATAGAGTTCTACTTCCTTATCATGCTATGTAAGAATAAGTTAAGCTAAGCACAAGTACACTACTTTTATATGATGTAATAAATGCATTATATAAAGTATGCATACCCTTTAAATTTTTTAAATTATTACAATTGAAAAAAACTGTACATTTTTCCAAATAAATGAAATGTGAGTATATGATCTGAATCATCACTGAGCATATCAGGTCCACAGAGGAAGAAACTTATACAACAGATAGTTATTGACCACTTTCTGTGTGTCAAGCACTTTATGTGTCAAGCACTATTTCATTTAACTGTCATGACACTTTGAGGTAAATACTGCTATAAGATCTACTTTACAAATGGGAAAATTGGGACTTGGCAAAAGGCATTTACCTTGTCTAAATTCATCCAAATGGGAAGTGAGAAAGAGCAAGGTTTGAACCTAGTCCTGTTTGATTATACACTCCACGTTCTAATTGACTGCCTCTCCAAATTCAGGTTCCCTTGTCACACAATCCAAGACTTTGCAATATAGCATAAAGTCCTATCTCAAAATATAAGTGGAATGGTACAGTAGTTGAAGACAACACATTTTCTGAGATTGGATTTCATTCCACACTGAAATGCATGCTTTTTTGTCATCCAAATGAAAATAAATGTAGGAGAATCTGTCTGTATCAGTTAGTAGGTGGAAGATATGGAAACACTGTCTCCTGCTTTGTTAATTGTGTGGATTTGGTAAGAAAATAAATTTTCTTTGGAGATGATCAAATGTTTTCCATGCAATCCATGAAAGCTTCAAGCAGAACATTTAGTCAAATATTCATTTGCCACCTCAAAGAAAAAAAGCTGTAACCATGCATTATTTGGAAGTTTCTTTCATCCTTGGAATTATATTTTTCACCTCTTCCACACAGGAAAATGATGTGATGGTCCAGGAAAATGACATATTAAATGCATAAGTATTATGAATAATCAGAGTGGAACAAGTAAAATAAATAAGCTACTGTATGACTAAATATTTTAATTTTGGCAATTTTCCATGTTATTTTAAAAGGAAATATATAAGATTATTTTTTAGAAAAAGGTAAACAAATATACTCTAAATATAGGGAAGAATGATACACAGTGGTTGTATTCTAATATTGTATACTTATGTTTATTGAACGTAGAAAGAATGAGAATTTTTAAAACTTATAAATTGCTAGAGCTTTCAGCTAGGAAAAAAATATTTTTTACAAAATATGTTTAAATGTTTAAGCCTCCTAAAACAAGCTAGCTTGGTTTTGCTTTTATCAAATCTGTATTTTTTCTTAATGAAATATAAACAATAAGTGTCACAGTGATTTCAACTCACTTTTGAAAGTCTTATAATAGTACAAAAATGGAGACCTACTTAAACACCAGAGAAGAAACCCAATTATTCAGAAACAACTACATTATATAAAAGCTTCATCCAAATGAGGATTTTTGAGTAATGTAAATGAACTCTGTTTACTAAAAGTAGACGTTTACCATTGTTATTAACACTTTATCCCCAGGAGGTAAAATTTTTCCAATGCTAAGTAATAACACAAAAATGCACAATTTTTCTTCCTAGAAAAAAAAATACTGAAGTATTCAATTTGTACTGTTTTATTATTTTGCAAAAACACTGGAACATAAAAAATATACCATATAAAGTTTCACTCTACATATAACTAGGCTTCAGAAAGAAATATTTTCCAGCTTGACAGATGTTTTTCTCCTTTATTATAAGTTAACAGTAGAGCTATATCAAGGATATAGAAGAATTCACAAATGTATTACGTCTGCTGCCTTGTGTACAGATATCAGATATCTTATGCATTTGCTATATATATATGTATATATGTATATGTATGTACCTATATATATAAAACTTTGTACCTAGCATATTCTAAATGAAAAGCTACTCTAAAATACATGTATGCTTTTCCATTAAGCTAATTTGTGTTACTCCATTCTACCCCAACTTGTAACTGACAGCTACAAAAATTGAAAAGATTCGCTCCTGTTTGCTTTCATGAGAAAATACCACTTAAAATGAGTTTGTTAATGTTAAACTAGTCCTGTAATTTTCCAGTTCTTTTTAGTAACTCCTAAAAAGTTATCCAAGATTAAAAAAAAAAAAAAGGTACTGATAGGGTCTGGAAGCATACAAGGGAAATGTCCAGGCAGGGAATCTCGCCGTCCCAGTGCTGCTTGGTGGTTCAGGGCAGGAGAGTTAGAGGTGGACATGCACACACATGCTCATGTGCACACATGCGCAGGTGCCCTTGCACACACATACAAACACATACACAAAATATACCATCAAGCAGAGTCCTCTAGTGTTGTTTTGGAATTTCTTTAACAGATACTGGGCCACATGAAAATGTGACCAAATCTGATGTGTTCAGAAAAGAAGCAGAAAGGCCAGTGTCTTCTTTTGAAGAAGCTGGGTGTCCAAAGTCTCTTGAAGTTCTGGTCTTAGATCAGTGAAGTTTCTCTTGTCCATTCCTGCCAAGAATGTATGTCCCTTACTCCTCAAAATGATAGTCTCAAGTCATCACTTTGGTTTTACAGAGTACCAAATGGATTGCAACTCCAAATGCCTTAGAGTCAGTCGCCTGGGCAGGAAGCGTTAGGTAAAACGGGCTATTATTAGTAGCATTAAAAACTCAGAAATCATTGGACACAGAACAGGTTAGTCAGTGGCAATCTTGATCTCTTGATCAGCTCTATAAATATTGAAAGATGAATTGATGTTAAATTAAAACTAGAGTGAAACTCCATCTCTTCTTAATAAAAAAAAAAAAATGAAAATCTGTAACTAGACATACAATTTCAATATCCCTAATTGCTTTTCTTTTACTCTGGCTCATTCTAGGAGGTTTTAATGCTACCTTAATTATCAGTGCTCTTTTATGCATTTTAATTAATGTTTTAAGTTTTATAGTTTTATCCCGAGGCAATTTTATAAAGGAAACTATTTTTAACAAATAAAAAATGTTACCGCAGTAGTTCATCTTTCCCAGCTGCACAGATGTAATCAAGCATTTGGCATGGTCCATATACCCTTGTGGCATGTTGAGAATACTTGTTACAAAGTGTAGTCAGGACCAACATCTTAGTGTATGTAGGTGATGAAAGTTTCTGGCTGTGATGTAAGTCTCTGGCAGAAACTATTCCCTTCATGTCTATATGGCAATAGTTACCAAAAGCTTGCTCAGGACTTCCCATGATACAGTGCCACAGAATAATAAAGGAGAGAGTGAAGTGAGGGCTCTATTCTAGAGCACAGGCCAGAATGAAAGTGAGCTTCCGTGAGGTGCTTTTTGAATAATGCCTTGCACAGAGTGGATACTCATTAAATGTTCAACTTAGGTTAAATTAGTTTGATATAGGGAGAAGGGGAGGAGAAAAAGAGGTAGAGAACTAGGGTTTAAAATGCTATGTACTGAAGTATTATTAAATGTTGTGTTATTTAATGAACAGGCAATTGTGTATCTGATACCATATATCTTAGATCATATTTCTACTTGTCTTATAGCCTAATTGCATTTCCATTCTTTCTTTCTTTCTTGAAAATTTACATGTATTTTGTAATTAGGAAATTTTTCCTACTGTAGAAACTGAGATCTACATGCTAATGAGGAAACAGTGAAAATTTGAGAATTTCAAGTGAAGTGAAAATCTCTTTAGGCCAGTAACGGACTTAATCAGAGTGGCATTCTTGTAGCTTATAATAAAGGTATCACTTCCAGTTAAGATTTGTCGTACTCATCGCTGACCTCAGACTTGATCTTTAAAGAACATTAACTATGACAAATGAACTTTGACAGAAATATATTTAATGACTAGTTTGCTGACATCCACAGGTAAGGAAAATTGCCAGTTCTCAAAAAAAAAAAAAAAAAAAATAGTAATTTGCATCTGCCTCTCACCATCAGGAGCAGCCTGGAGGGCAGTTCTGTGCAGGGTAAAGGAGCTGCAGGATGAGCCTGCACCCAGGCCTGGGGACCCTGGGCCATCTATCTGGAGCCAACACAATGAGCCAGAGGAGTCTGCTCCTAACTTGTTAAAATGCTCTGTAACCAGCGAGATAAATATTTACTTCCTTTAACCTTTACTTGTGTGAGATGATTTTACTCAAGGGGTGGGAAAAGATCTGCTTTGCAGAATAGAAGTTTTCTGTGAAATGCCCAGAGTTCAACATAAAAAAATAATAAAAAATAAAAACCCACAACCTCTGTATAATGAACATCTCATCTGTTATTAATTATAGGATTAGTTCTGCTCAAATTTCTTTTCCCGCTCCAGGAGTGTTTATGAAAGGCCAGTAACTAGCCTGAATGTCTGCAAAATAGTATCAAATGCAAATCCAGCTTTTGAAAGACCTGAGCTGGTGTGAACTCCAAACAGAGAATTAATTAATTGTTAAGAGTAATTAATGAAAATGACTGCATTTAAATATGTTCAAAGACTTGGAAAATACTCATTCCAAGTTTCCTTATAAACACAAACCCAAAATATGAACTTGTATTTGATGTTTGATGTCTGCAAGCCTAGACTGTAACTTAAATTTGTGTAAGAATGATAGGGCTATGGAGTTATTAAGTGCACTGAAGAAAAATATTTTAGAAAATGTAACTGAGTTAAAATCTTACACGTTTTTCGGTTTGAATAGTTTAGTACTGAATGATAGCTTTTCCCAATCACAACATTTCACAAACAGTTTACATGTGATCAAATTGATTTATCAGACAGTTTTCAGAATACATTTTCTGGTTTGGTAACAGAAGCGATTCTTTTTTACTGTTCCCTAAAACTTTGATATTCAAAGTAGTCAGTGGACCAGCAGCACTGGCATTGAGATTGTTAGAAATGCAGAATCTCAGGCTCTAATCTGCACGTTCTGAATCAGAAACTTCATTTTAACAAGCACTCTGGATGATTTACGTGCACATTACAGTTTGAGAAGCACTGCGCTAAAACATCCTCACACACATTAGGAGTAATGGGTTTAAAATTTCTCAGAACTAATTATTAATGTTAAGCCAAAAATGTTTTTTAAAATCTAAAATTTAAACTTATAATATTTAAATCAATTCAATATAATTAAAAACACAGGCTTTTAATATGCTTCTAAATTTTTTTCTAGAAATCCTCCCATACATTTGGAGGTTCTTTAAAATGTCCCAAACAATGTGTAATAAACAAATTACAAGTTACAGAACAAAAGAATAATTCTTAATGACAAATATAACAGCAACAGCTAGTTTTGTCTAATATAATATTTTTAATTGGGCCAAGTTTATTATTTTGCTCTCATTTGTCAAATGCTTTGTGCCTTGTATGTGGTATTTTCAGAATTCATGGTAACAGAATTATGCTGTAAATCCTCTGGCAAAATGTAAAAAGCTTTGTTCAGAACAAGAATAACCTATACTAGATTGTGATTATCTTTCTGGAAGTCCAAAACAAAATTGAGGGTTTGCTAAGTTTTTAGAGGAAAAGAAACTGCTTTGTTTAACATAATCTGTCTTCACTTTCTGAAATGAATTAAAACTCCTAATGAATAATAGTTTGTATTCTGAAGAACACATTATTTAAATGATAATTCGGAGCTATAACATTTTACTGTCAAATCATGAAATCAGATTTATTTGGCTCATTACATGTGCCAATTACATATTCCCAACTTAGATTTAAATATTTTAATGTATCACCTTCAATTTTTTAAAAACAAATTCATTTTTGGGGAAAAAACTTAAAAAGACAGTAGTGGTCTGAGGATAAGAGAACTATGTTGATTTATTTCTTGTTCCCCATTTTTTGAATTTCTGAAATGTTTAACAATGGAGAATTTATTATTTTATAATAAAAAAACGTTTTGTTTTAAAAAGAATAAAAAATTGCTTCAACTCTTGGTAAATCTACAAAATAATTTCAGATTAAAATAAAATGAGCATCTCTGATAAAGTTTCTTCTTATCTGCAAACTGTCCATAATATCAAATATTTTAATTATATAGATGCTTAAATGAGAGTCAGTTATTCAGAGGGAAATTACCTTATGCGGTTAAAATCATTAAGCAGTTATGTAAAGTTTAACCATGTAAAGTTTATTATGTATAAAATACGTAATAGTCTGTCTCTCTTCTTGACTTTGTAAATTATGTTCCTGATAACAATATGGAGAAAATTCAGAGGGAGAGAAGTATAGTCACAAGAAAGTATATGTATGTATACATATATATAGTTATATGTGTGTGTATATATATATATATATACATATATATATATATATGCACACATACATGTACTTTCTTGTGCTTATACTTATATATGAAGATATTCTTCAAAAAAAGAAAGCATAATTTTGATTATAGTTCCCTCTACTAAGAAACCTTCGACAGCTCACCATTTCCTATTGAATAAATTCTAAACTCTGAAGTATAGCTACAAAGTCTTGATCTTGTCCCAAACTATTTTGACAGTTGCCTCCCACTACTTGCCATCTTCTCTTCTCTTGATTCAACCAAACCAAACCATTTGCTATTTCCCTAATATAATCTGAATTTTTCCATTCCACACGTTTGTTCACACTGTTTCTGTTGATTGAGATATTCTCTCTCTAACACCACTTCACCCCATCCCACTTCCCACCTACCACCATAACTCCAAACTGCCTGGAAAAATCCTACTGTCAGGATGCTTTCAGCTTCCTCTAACAGAATACTGAATTAACTGTGCCTTAAACAATACAGTCATGTATTACCTTACATAGCAAGAAGTTTTGAGATAGAGCCATGTGCTTTCTATAAGTTAGCTGCCATTGCTCCAGGCACCACATTCTCACACATCTATGTCAAAAGGGAAGGGGAGGGGATTTCCTGCATATACCTTTTTTTTTTTTTTTTAAGGGAAAGAAAAACTGCATACCCTTAGCAGACCTCCACTAAAATTCTAATTGAAAGGACTCATCCACACCCACTCTCAAGCTTCAAAGACTAGCTTCGAATAAAGCAAGAAATGGAAGCTGTCTAGTATTTTCAGGCTCTAGCATGAGAGTCGAGCTGTACTATGTAGGAGGAGGATGAAGGGATGAGGATGACTATTACATAAGCAACCAAGAGTTGCCTTTCGTCCTCTAGTCCCCAAAGCCAAGATCCAATGACATTGCCTCCATGAAGCATTCTCTGAGTCATCTAGTAGAAGTAATCTCTCCTTCGGTTTTGCACGCTGTAACTTTTATATTCACATTTTGCTTCATATTATAGTTATCTGTATGCCTGCCTAACTTTATATGAATGCAGAGTCTGTCTTATTCGTCATTCATTCTTCATATCCTCTGGCATAGTCCTTGACCCTTAGAAAGTCTTGAATAAATATTTCCTAAACTGAAAACCTTATTAATTTAAATCATAGATGATTTATTTTAGCTATAGGAAGAAAAAGACACTGCCCAAAAGGAAACATAGGGCTTTCATCGTATTTGCAATAATATAAACTCTGCTTTTCATTAAGCAAACTACATGGATAAGAATCAAAAACAAAATTAAAAATATAGAGAGGCTGAGCTTATCCCTCTATTGATACCTGCCCCCTGCTCCCCACTGCCCCAAACAGCATCCTTAATAAGTGTCCCAAGAGTTCATTCTAAAGGGATCACAGACTTAAGCCAACTTAGACCAAAAGATTAGGGCTTCCTACTGGGGATAGAGGAATAGTGAGCTAGAAGCATCCTTAGTTGCTGAGGATTTAGTAGAGCAAGGCTGCCAAACCACTTCTGGGCTTTAAGGCAACAAACTTTTAAGAGAGAAATAAATTTACCTCTACTGAATTTTCTGCCATTCACAGCGAAACCTAATACAAATTAATGTACTTGGTCTTCCCTGGAGACTCTAGTACTTCAAAGTCTTTGGAACAGGTTAGGTAGTCCAGAAGCCATTGTCAGTAGGAAAGTCCTCTTGAGTCAAACCTCCATCCAGCTTGGAACTCAACTCAACTTGAAGATTGGCCCAAACTAGTTTCACCTAGTCAAGTACATCGATTCTCTGCACTCAGTTCTATTGGCCAAATGCTGTCTGTATATTGAGTTTCTCAAGCAAAACAAAGGACAGTAACAAGTAGTCAGAAATTCTGTGAACATCAACATTGCTCATGGTGTTTAGTTAAACTCATTTTTTCTACCTCAGAACTGACAAGATTGACTCAGGTTTTACCAATGTCAAAGCAACTTACTTCTAACCACATGGAAAACTCTAACTTACTGGTTCTTTGCTCTTTATTTATATTTATGCATCTTTTACCAAAGATCCTCATACTAACACTATGGCAACCTGCACAAGCAAAACAGTCAAGTGTAGGGGAAGAAAAGTCAAGTCAATCTAAAAATGTATTTTGTATTTTATTCTAAAGGTCGAGTTAATTGAAAAGTTGTTTCTTTGGACTGAGCGGTGATTTTGTGATATGACCAATAAAGTCAGTTAAAATAATAAGAAGCTGGGTTGTACATAAAAATACAGGTTATTTGAAAAATACTCTTGCAGTACATGTCAAGGACAAGGACAGTTACATAGGTAGCAGAGGAATCCCTAACGATGGGGCTTGGTAAAGACACTGATATTAACACCCTGGCAGACACACAAGGGCAGAAGTATCTCTTCTCCGCTTCTTCACCCAGAGGGCAATTGTCCAGCCAAGATTAAACTGAAAAGACATGACAAACTCTTCGAAACTAACAGGAAGAATTTCGCAAACATCAGATTAAAATGATAAGTGCAGACTTTAGATCAGATAATTAAGGTCAAACATTCAAGGCTTGAAATCTTTGAATTATCTACATTGGTCTTATACCAATGTTCAAAACTAAGTTTCACTTGGCAGAAAGCATTTCCCAAAAATGGATACAGCCAATAGCATAAAACCAGTCATTTAAAATTACAAAGGAAATCTATGAGCCCATCTCATGATACTACTCTTTTAAAAAAGTGCTTCTTTATTAAGCTATTGTGAATTCTTTTTTCATTTTAGATTTGTAAATGGAATTCTCGTGGTGTTCTTTTCCATACACACTATCTTATTTGGGACTTTATATTATTTTATCATTTCTCCACATATATGAAACACCACTGAAATGTAGCGATTATGTGTTTATAGTTCAATATCAAAAAAATGAAAAACTAAAGACTGAAATTGAAATTAAATTATTTGGGTCACTTATCTCATAATCCCATATACCATACTGTTAAAGAGAAACCTGTTACATATATTCTTTTAACTTTTCTAAAATATATATCATTGATTATCACGGTACATGTGAGGAGCAATACAGCACAGTGGTTAATGTGTGGATTCTGGAGCCAGGTTCAAATCTGAAGATCCTGGGTTTATCTTGGGCAGGTTATTTAATCTCCATTGTGCCTCAGTTCCCTCATCTATGAAATAGTCCCTACCACATTGTCCCATTAAGAGGAAAAAATTACTTATTAATAAAGCACTACGAATGGGGCCTAGAGTATATAATTATGACATAAGGAATTATGAAATATGTCACTTATTAAATAAGAAGCACTTCCTTAAGTAATACAAACTGTCTCTGCAGCATGTAGTATAAAGCTAATTAAAACTACCCTACCTATATGTAATCAACTTACTGTAAGGATTATTAGAACATAATATCACCCAATGTTTAACTCGGTTAACCAGTATTAAATTATTAAGATTGCAGATTTGTTCAAGCAATCTCTCTAGTGAATTCATTTCTCATAAGAACATCTATCAAAGGATGGAAGAGAACAAGAAGGAATAGAGTAGGGGAACACTCTGGCTGTTGGATACAGCCATTCTTCTCAATTCATTCATTCATAAATCAAAACCAACTGGCCCTAAGAACTACTTGAGAAGGAGTAACAGCATCTTTAAACTTGACCAAGGAAACTTTTTAATTTGTGAATTAAAAACCACTGTAAAAGACCTTCTTACCTTAACTACTGAAATAAGTCACTTGTTTCCTGTCACTCCATTCATCGCTGCCAGATTAGCCTTCCAAGGTCACCTTCTTTTGGCTAAAAAACTGGGAATTTCTTGCCTCGCAGATACCCAAAATATGAATCAAGGTCACACAGGTCTGCCCATACTAAAGCCAAAATAAAAAGCCTCACCAAGATACTTCTTAACCTCTTCAGAATTCCAGACATCATTGATGGTAACCAAGGCATGCATTTCACTCCTCAACATACATACCACGGACTCTTGAATAAGGCATTCAATGGAACTTTCACCTCCTTTTATGGCCATATGCTATAAGTCTCATAGGGAGCCATAGTGGCTTACTTACATAAGTTCAAAATCAATTAAATGAAACATAGTACATCAAACATCAGTGGTGAATCATAATTGAGTCTGACTCTCCCCACTACTCTCTGTCTCTCTCCCTTCACCCTAACTGAGTTATGGGCTTAGCTATCCTCTAATTTTTTTTATTTTAACAATGAGTAGACACCTGTGAATTAAAAACAGTGACAAGTAAATTAGCAACTTAATCAAAGTTTCTTTCTGTTCAAGATCCTGTCCACAGACTATTCAGTACTCTGTAAAAATTATGATGTGAGACTCCTAAAACATATAGTTAACTTATCTGCATTTAATATTCCTAATTTAAAAAGATAGGAATATTTTTAGAGGTTAGAAAATAGATTATACCCTCTAATGCAGTAATTCTCCTTCAAGGATCTACTTTAAGGAGAAAATGAAAGATGTAGAAACACAGGTATTAGAACATTAGGTAAAATTGTAAGAAACACCCTATATATGTAAAATATGTGATTGTCTGCAGCACTTTAAAACTAGATATTAAAAGTTTTTAATGATAGTGGAGAATGTTCTCAGCATTGTAAGTGAAAAGGCAAGATATAATGTGATTTAAACAAATGGTGGTTTATCTTAATACTAAGGCACTTTTTCCTTAGTGGTAGGACTATTCATGGTGTCCCCCCAACCCTGTGTTTTTAAATGATCTACAAGAAACATGAGTTAATTTTAAAATGTCTTTTAAAAGTTTTATAGCTGTGTTTGCCATGATCTGTAAGAATAACCACAGAATGTGTCTAATTGAAAGGTAGAGTCTTCTAACAGTTGGCTAATTGAATTGTAAAACCGAGAGAAACTGCTTCATATAGAGAAATGTATATTTGTACACTGACCCACCTAATATTTCAGTCAGTCTAATTCTCCAGTGTGTAAGCAGTCACCTTGAAATGTTATGTATCGTGGTTCTCTTTGGGGGAAAAAAAAACAAAAAGTAGTAGAAATAGTAGAAGGGAGTAGAGAAATCTATAAATTTCCATTTTAAAATAAGCCTATCTTGATAGCATCTTCAGGTTCTTTAAAACATATTATTAAATATTTACTTTTCATAAAAACTATTATTGCTGGTCATATTTTAAGCTTTTCCTTCCTTGAAAACAATTGTATCCTTAACATTAACCAAGTTAAACTGTGAACCACAAATAACCCCTATTATCATAAATTGTCAGCTAAACATAAACTGCATTCCTGTTTTTATGAACATTTACATACAAGTTTGTGATATATTAATCATGATCTTTAATCTTAAACCACATTTTCAAGTAGCAAAGCAAACCTAGTTTCCTATGTAATACATTAAAAGATATTGATCATAAGTTTTTCTCAAAATTCACAAAAATAAGAAAACTTTTGTGATCTGTGGCATACATACTATAATTTGAGGATATAGGGACTGCCATGTTTGGTCCTACGTATATGTAAAGAAAGTAAACGGGCCCATCAGCAGCTGTGCTGCCAAGGTTTGACTGGTAAGTCCACTGGTTTTCCAGGGTGATAATAGATTTGCATTGATTTAGATTCCCTGTTTGGTCTAGGCCCTCAGAGGATGGGTTATAGCAATTCACCTGGAGTGGGTGTGGCCTTAGAGGGCAGACCAGAGCATGCAAAGCTGACTGTCTCACCTGGTGACTGAATGACTGACTTCATGGACATGAACTTGGTCTCATTTGTTTAGTGTTCTCACCAGCTGAGCTAACTCATTTTTTAAGATAGAATTACACAAGCTAGCACAACTTTCCAGAGTTTTATTTTTCTTTTCAAAAGAATTATCACCATTAAACTACCAAAATATTTTCTACCATATTATAGACTCAGAGGAACTTCATAATAAGATTGCTATGACAAAGTCATTTCAAACATATTTAAGCATATTCAGGGATCTGAAGCATACTATAAAATTTAGAGCCAAATGAAACTGAATGAGAGCAAAGCAAAAACAAAACCATGGCAATTGCCTCTTTTTATTAAACATGGGAATTTCAAAGGTTTCAAGGTAGGTTATTAATAATGCCATCATGTGGGAAAAAAGAGCACTAGAGGCAGAGTCTGGAACCCTGAGATCTAGTCCTAGTTGTCATTATATGTGATATGTCACAATTAACAATTTCTTCATTTGTAGAATGAGAAACTGGGCTTGACACATCTCAGAGCCCTTCCAATTTTGAAATACTAAGAATTCATGTTTTTTTGTAAAAATTATATGAATCATATATTAAATATTTTTTTAATCTAGATATTTTTAACCCATGACACAGATAGAGCTGCTAAAATGTTTTAAGATACAATACAAAATAAAAGCAGCCTGCATTTTTGAGTCAAATGTTTCTAAGGATAAGAACAGAAAAATAGCTGTACAAAACATCCTCCAAGAGCTGTTTTTCTCCATCTAGGAGACAAGATCGCCTGCACAATACAGAATATATTTTCTTAAACTAATTATTTCAAGTGTAGCATTGCAGTTTTACTGAAAGATTTTAAAGACATTGTCAAAGTATTTTTCATATATTACTAGAAATATAATTTCCTTCTTTCCCTCTCCCTTACTGTGAAAAATCCTTGCACAAGTGTAAAAGTGAAACGTGAATCTCATCTAATATCTGTCTTCACTTCATGATGCTGCCTTCTGAAAACTGGATAATTTAATGGATTTTGGAGCAGGAAGAAAGCATATATCAAACTGTTTTTAACCTTGTACATCCTCATGGTGTCTTTTTGTGTAGACTTTAGGGAAAATTTTAAAGGGAAAACAGAAATGATATGAAAGATTCCCAAACTAGAGCTGTAAAGCCTCTAATGTCCTCAAGAATGTTAAGCACAGTATTGGAACATTAGACCAGAAGGGACAGAAGAAAACAGAATCCTAAGGAAACAATCAGTTCATTTGAACCTTTTTTTTTTTACATCCACTTTAATTAAACAGACAGAAAACAAAGATGTAAGTTATTTCTAATTAAATATTGAGGTGTGTATAATCCGCATTTGCTGCCAATCAAGATATTTTAAAAGGATTTACCATTTGTGATTTGCTCATTTATTTCCATGAAGCCTTTCCTTGCCTTTGAAAAAAAAAAAAATCTTGTCTCTTATTGATAGTATCGATTTATGTAGCTCCTTTTTCTTTAAAAAATTTTAGCAAATGTGCTTTAAAGTCTACTTATTTTGTAAGAAAAACCTATCAGCTATAAGATAACAAATGTGCCTTATAGGTCACCATAATTACATGGGACAGCAAAACTGGTAATACATATATTAAATCCTGCAAACTGAATGGTTACATTGAAAGGGGGGTGTTATAATTCAGAGGCAAATAGCCATATTATCCTAAAATCTTGCCACTTTAAGTTAAGATTTATTGGACACGTTAATAGCTTTTTAAATTGAAAGATTTATCAAGTGCTTAAGTTTTTAAGTACAGGTATTCCATGCTTTTGAAAGTTTGAGTTAGGCCACTTGACTTTTACAGAAGATCAGCTTTAGTACCTGTTTCCCACTAACCAAATGAAATTTGAAGATTTTTGCTTTTAAACTAAAGGTAATTGCTTCTTCACTTTACATCATTTCAGCCTTCAGAAGTTTTCATTGGAATACTCTACTTTCAGATGGCGGGAGAAACCTGTATTCCTCTAACTTTTCTTCAAATGAAACTTGTAAAGGATAAATGGTGTTTTCTCTGAAACCTTTGTTAAACTGAGTAATAGTGTATTATCAACCAAAATAAATTTTTTTAAATGGGTTACTCGTAGATTTCTAGGATCAATAATGCATAATGGTACTAAGGAACAGTGCTTAATACAAGTACACTTAAAACGATACTTTTATTTTTCTTATATTCCCTTGTACTTATTGGATTTATATAGCTCCTATCTTCCAACGAACTCAAAATGCTTATAAGCATTTTTTGACTTAGACTTAGAGTATTATGACTGCACAATACCAATTGTTTTCAAACAGTAATATTTTTTACCTTAACAATGTTCTATTGCCATGTACTGGAAAATAGCAAGGAGTGATGTGATAGAAAAGAGAGCAGTGGTATATTGGAAAGTTCATACAGAGAAAGAAGGACGGGAATGAAAAAAAAGCAAGAAATTATAACTTAAAAAAAAGCCATCCACCTAACAGGTGAAAACTTGGCTTCACTTCATCAAATTCTGCTTCAGTGAGTTGATGATGAGAAAAGCTAGACTAATGAAACTACTGCTTTCCTGGATCTAGCATAAAGCTCAGTTTTTAGCTGTTAGATTATCATCACGTGATGGAGAAATTCTTCTGAATACCGACTATAAATATTACAATTTGTTTTCTACAATATCAGCAGACTTACTAATGAAAGTCCATCAGCAGTTTATTCCTAACATGTGTGTGCTTTTATTACATGTTTTCACTATTTTTGGCACACTAATATCTCTATCATTCTTTGGAAATAATGGCAAGCAGCCAGTTTATAAATTCCTGATGAACACTTAAAACGTTTAACGGAATGTTAAGTACCATATATTTAACCTTTTCATAGGATCTGAAGTATAACCATAAATAATAAATGTTACATTTTATAAAATAAATCTTATGAAAGTTATATAGTTAAAACTTCATATTCTGACTGTTTAATCTACACAAAGAACAGATTTCATGATTTTAGCCCTATTTTGAACACTTCCGAATTTAACTCAGAGAATATCAATTGATTAACCAATTGCTTTTATTTAAACCTAAATGGGATTTTATTCCATTTAGGTGTATATACCAACATTGAACTTATCTAAATCAAAATATCCTCACATTTATAAATGCCGAACTAAACATAAGAACCTATGATTAGTCAAGACACTTGTTTATGAACACATACATTTATCTCTGGTTATTTCCTCAAACTCCTACTCTATCATAACAATTTTTTAAACATATTAGTAGGGTCTCTGATAAACTATCCACTGTATATGTTCCATTTTTTTTTAAATATTCTCAAGAAAGTCTAAGTTTTAATTTGTATTATATTAGGAAAACTTTATATTTTAAAATCTTTTAGAATATTCTACCTTTAAGACACTTAATTTTCATATATTAATTTGCACCATAATTGTTTTATATTCTAAACACCTATAGAATAATTTCATATGGAGAGTTTAAGTAAATAATTTTGTTCTATCCTAAAAACTTAGTCTAGAAAAAGCCCCAAACTCTGAACTGTTTATCATATAGAATTCTTCCCTCTTACTAACTTTGTAATGCTCTCACAAAATTGTTTCTTGAATAGCATTAACTTTAGGACCATAAGAAGTCTATTCACATAAATATTCAAATTTTCTAAATCTTGAAAGGATCCACCATCTCGAAATTATCTCTGAAGTCTATTTAGATGGTATTGCTCCAGTTTCATTCTCAGCTATAACTAATACCTTAATTATCACTGGAACCAAGACCATTCAATATCATTGTCCCTCATCCTTTTTTCAAATATCAAACTTGAACACAACTGCAATTCTTTTAAGAATCTTTATTGATTTTTTTTAAAACAATTTAGCCTGTTGGATCTCGATGCAGTTTATAAAAAAACCTTTCGTATAGTTTCATATAAACTGCAATCAAAAATGTAATTTACTTAGTCAAAGAAGTTATCTGAAGTTGCAAGTTATTTTTGTAATATGCAGAACAGTAAAATGTAAGCATGCTCTCGGATGCAGGTGCTCCAGTGTACTATGGAGTTACTTTGAAGAGCTTGCTAAGGTCTGCAGGCAGTTTATGGAATGCAATCATTTTCTCCACAATTTAGGTACATGAGAATAAAACTGATACTTAAGAATAGAGTATTTTTCTCAAAAAAGTTGAGGCAGCTTTTGTTGAATGCTGTCTGTGTGGGTACACTTGCTACACTTTGAACTGTGCTAAGAGAAACAGACAGCCAAGAGTCCATGTTCATGCTGAAACTTGAAAAAGCCCTCCACCTGTGTTAAGGAGTTCCAAGAAAAGGAAGAAGGTAAAAGACTATGCAATTGTTCATCATCTTACAGTAATAGAACACACCAAAAAACTTTACATGACAAGGGAGGAAAGTCCCTTCACTGCTTTCAGTCAAGGTCAGTGGTGTCTATAGTGGATAGTGGAGATGGAGCAAGCATAGGATGGGATAAAGCTTAAGTCTACATCTCATGCACAGCTGTCCTTGTTTTGTCCTCGAATGTCTCTCAGACATCTGAATTAGAACTGAGGTTTGTTAACCTGGGGTCCGCATTGATTTCATATCTGTAATGATACCCTTCCATGTGATCCCTGCAGGCATCTCTGATGTTATGCATCCACTTTTTTATCCCCTTACGGTTCAAATACAAAACCAGTAGGAAAATCGCGCCTATCAGGGCTAGAACAATACCTAGGAAGACGTAAGAAGTCTGCAGGGATGGAGGGAGGATAGGATCACAGTCCAGGTCTGAGCTGTTGAGTTCCAAGAGGACCTGATTCCTCATTTTTTCAGGGAATGCACAGGTGAGCCTAGCTTTGCCCTGCACGGCCTCTGTCTTCTTGAGCCAGGCCACCATGTCCACCATGTGGCAGTCGCATACCCAGGGATTGTTGTCCAGAAAGACTCTGACTTGGGACAGGCCCTGCAACTCTGCCAGGGTGCCGTTGTGAAGGACCTTGAGGGCGTTGTCCTCCAGGTGGAGGCTTTTTAGGTGCGTCAGGTTGCGGAAGGACACATAAGTGAGGCTCACCAACGAGTTGTTACGCAGGTCCAGGTGCCTAAGGTCGGGCATTTGTGCCAGTACGTCGCGGGGCAGATAGAGCAAGTGGTTGCTGGTCAGCTCCAGGCGGCGGAGCCCGCGCAGAGCCTGACCAGCTCGCAGGGCCGCTGCCACCATGCTTTCGAAGCTACGGTTCTCTCGATCGAACTCAGGGGGCAGGATGTGGTTCAGGATCAGTTCCACCAGGGGGCTGGGGGCAGAGGCGCTGGCGTTGCTGCCCGAGAAAGCGAAGGGGCTGAGGTCGTCCAGCGGGTTGTGGCTAAGATCGAGCTGGCGCAAGCTGGGCAGTTGCTCGAAGGCGCCAGCGTGCACCTCCTTTAGGCGGCTGCCGCTGAGGTTGAGCGCGGCCAGCTCGGCCAGCGGCGGTCTGCGGGCGAAGGCGCCGGCAGGGAGCACCGCCAGCTGATCGCCGGTGAGGAAGAGGTTGCGCACATAAGGGGGCAAGTCCGCTGGCACCTCGGTCAGGTTGCGGTTAACGCACTTGACGGTGCGCGCCGCCTCGGAGCACTCGCACGGCGCGGGGCACTGGCCCGGCAGCGGGGGCTGTGCGGACACCGCGGAGGCCAGGAACGGCGCGGAGGAGGTGAAGGAGGTCGCCGAGGAGGTGAGTGAGGACGAGGAGACCCAGCCCAGGAGGACCAGCGCCAGCCGCGCCAGCCACAGCCGCGCGTCCCCGGCGGCGGGGCCCCAGGAGCACCCCCCAGGCATCACGGCACGGGTCTCCCCGGAGCTGGGCTGGGACGGAGCCCGCTCCGAAGGCTCGGGAGCTGGGCCCGGAGGGCGCGGGTCGGCCGGAGGTGTCTGGAGAAAACTTTTCTCTCGTGGGAGCCGAGGAGGGACTCAGCATCCAGAACTTGGCTAACCCCTTCACCACCGGGCGTCCCCCTCCCAGGGCCGATTCCCCCGCCTCTTCCCTCTAGAAAGTACGCACAGCGGGTCTGGACACTCAACTCCCGCTCCTCTTCCTGTCGCCGCCCCTGGGTTGCCACCTCCTCTCCTCTTTTGTTGGCGCCTTGCGCTGGATCCGCAGCAGGACCTGGGACAAGCGGGAGAGAAGCGTGAGGAGCGGCAGCAGCCGCAGCTCCCCGAGTGCGGAAACCGGCCTAGCCGAGCCAAGTCGTCCCCGCTCAGTCCCCAAGATCTCCCTCCGAAAGCCCGTTCGGGCCTCGCTCCCCGCAACCTTGTCCTCCCCCCCTAGTCCCACGCACATCCTTACCCGGGAGAGGGGCGCCGGTCCCAAGACAGGAGCGCAATCTTCCTTCCGCCCTGGCCCACACTATATGTACCCATCCAACCTCCCGCCCTCCTCCTTTGGTTATCAGACTCGTCCCCCGCGTCTAACTTATTGCTTAATCCCCAGCGCCTTCCCGACCAAACTTCTCACTCTCCCAGCTCCTTCCCTCACCGCCTCCGCGGACGACCAGCCTTCCGGGTCTGCGCCCCCGCCCGGACCTCTCCTCCAGGTCCAGATGGATGAGAGGGAAGTTTCAGGTTACAAGAGTCTTCTCATCTCTTTTCGTACCCTCTCGGATTAACAGAAGGCGAAGGACCCTACAGCAGATGACACCCCACCCCCACCGCAGCCCGAGCTTTCGCCTGCTCCTCGGATCCCAGAGGGGGTTCCAGCCATCTCCAAATGCGAGGGAAGAGGCCGTGAACAAAGCTGCGGTGAAACCCGGGACCTAGGCTACTCTCTCTCGCGCCAGAGGATGGGAGGAGCCCCGGCGCCGCCTTCCGATTCTCGCCTGCGCGGCCAGCTCCCAGCCGCTCACCTCCGCGCCCGCCACCTCCGGAGACAACTCCGAGTCCCACCAGAGTCGCGGCGACTTTCCGGCTCCGCGCGGCGGGCACCGACTCTCCTAGCACCCCAGCCCCTGGCCCAACCTCCGCAGCTGGGAAAAACCAACCTGGGGGCAGGGGAGGGCTAGGCCGGCCGGAGGGACTTCTGCCGCGCGGCCAACCTTGACAGCCCTCGGCAGGGAGATTTGAAAAAGGAGACTGGAGGGGATCAGCGCTGCGCGCCTCCTCCTGGTGGAAATTGACGAGGAATGTGCCGGAAAAGGTGAGGGAATCCCTCTCTCCCCCTCCTCGGCATCTTTTGGTGGTTCCTCATTTTGCATACTGTATTTACCTTGGACAGGAACAAAACCGCTAGTGAATCTCGTGGAATTCACCCCGATTCACACTTAGGAGAGTAACGAGATAGATTTAGGCGTGACAGGGCAGCGCGAAGCAACGACATAAAGAAAGGAGCTGAAACTGTCCAGTGGCAGCAGCAAAACGCCCAGCAAGCTGCAAGGGAGCTTCCAAAAGTCTTACCATCAGAGTGATACCTTAGGCGCCAACTTTAGATTTAGGTGTAAAGAGTGCGTCCCCACCTGTCCCGCCCCCGCACATCTTAACAGTTTTGGAACTTGTGAAAAGAGAGAACCAACTTTAAGAACGAAAAGAAAAGATTAGTGGAGAGAAGATTCATTCTTGATTCATTAGCTCTTTCTCCTCCCCAAATTAAAAACAGAGGGAAGAAAATTGCAGCCAAAGGATCCTGTAAACAAAAGACAAATAGTAACGACGTGAGTCACCCGGAAAGTGGTCCCGCCCTCCTCACCAGATGTGGCAACAGTGTGTCTGTGCATGTCTCTTAAACTGGGAGAGTTCACGGGGTGGGGGTCGTGGGGGGCGGTGTATGGAAGGGAGAGAAGATGCTTGGCCCTAAAGTCTAACGCCCTAGGGGGCGCCCCGCAGGCAAGGGAGGTGGAGAGGATGGAGTTGGGAAAGGGACAGATTAAAAGATCTGTTATAATGGAGAGGTTTGGGGCCCTGAAAGCTCTATCCTTGCTCTCTCAGTAACTCTGTATTTCCTCTGTCCCAATCAAATAATTTCTCTGAAAGGGTGAGAAGGTACTGGTTATTCCAGGCTTCTTCGTTGTGGAGAGAAATCGCAATTAGAGAAAGAGTTGGGGAAATTAAGATTTGGTAATAAAAGGATCAAGTAAGGAATGCTGAAGTTTGTGTCTGTGACTCGGGGGCTTAGTGTGAAAAAAGGCCCTAACTCTCAAGTCCATTTCTGATTACTTTTGTGGCAAGAGATAGTCTGCAGAGCCAACAGCAAAAATGGTCCAGACAAGGCCTGAAGGGGTTGGAGACTGCAGAGTTTTGAGCAAAAAACCAGTTTCACTAATTTGCATCTTCAGCACATTTATCTAAATCCCTTTTTCTTATTTTTAAAAGTGTTTTGCAATATGAATGTGAAACACTTTGAAAAAAGAATCTCAAAAGCTGTGGCTGTGGTGGTAGTTACATAAATCTATACACAAGTTAAAATTCTTAGATATATGTACACCAAAAAAAGAGTCAATTTTACTCTGGTAATTTTTAAAACAAAATTAATTACTCATGGGGAAAAAATGTAGTAATGTTCCAGCATATTAATTCTGGTTGTGCTGCTCTGTTAAGAATAAGAAGCACTTTAGAATTTGGAAAGATTATATATATTCTCCTCTGATCCTCAAACCAACTTGCCAATGTAGATACCATTAGTATTATTGTCTTGTTACTGATACTGTTTTTCTGGTTTACAAATAAAAAAAAAAAACTGGGTCTCTGAGCTAATAATAATTAATATTGACTGAGTGCCTTTTCCTTGCCAACCGAGTGCTGATTACTTTACAGAAATTATATCATTTACTCTGCACATCAGTATTCAGGTAGGTCCTCTCACTCCAGTTTTACAGATGAGAAGTATGAGTCAAAAAAAAATTAGGTACTATAGTCCCCCCTTATCTGAGGAGGATACATTCTAAGACCCTCAGTAAATGCATTAAACTGCACATAGTACTGAAACCTATATAATCTATGTTTTTTCCTATATATACATACTTATGATAAAGTTTAATTTATAAATTAGATACAGTAAGAGATTAACAATAATGATAAAATAGATAATTATAACAATATACTCTAATAAAAGTTACGTGATCTCTCAAAATATCTTACTGTACTGTACTCACCTCTTCACTTAAAGGAAACATTTTATGGCTTCTCTTTGGCATATCCCTACTCTTGGGCTTTAGGGCCATTATTAAGTAAAATAAGGGTTCCTTAAACACAATCACTGTGATACTATGACAGTCAACCTGATAACCAAAATGACTACTGAGTTCCATTCCAAGTGGGTAGTATATGCAGCATGGCTACACTGGACAAAAAGATGTTTCTCGGCCGGGGCAGCGCAGCACGTGACAGTGTTTAGATTTTTATCATGCAGAACAGATATGCAATTTAAAACCTATGAATTGTTCATTTCTGGACTTTTCTATTTAGTATTTTCTGACCGAAGTTGACTGCAAGTAACTGAAACCACAGAAAGTGAAACTGCAGATAAGGAGGCACTACTGTAACTTTTTCAAATGAATGGTGGAGATGGGGACCAGGCCCAGACCTGTCTGCCTTTCATATATATTCTACATTCTGCCTATAGGCAAGGCTAAAGAGTTTGTACAAAGTCCTACTCTTGTATACCAAAGCCTCATCCCTGGTTCTCTTTCTCCTTCCTTTCTTCCTTCGACTCCCTGCAGCTGGCAGTTGGTTATGGCTACTGAATCAGGACCAGAAACTTGAGTTATTTCTAGCTCCACCACTTACTGTATAACTTCTATATACCTCTGTTTCTTAATCTGTAAAATAGGAACACTAATAAAACTTTAGGGCATTTCCATGAGAGTTAATATATGTAACACACTTAGCAAAATTGCCTATTGTTATTTTGCTCTCCTTAATTATTCTTTCTCTTATCACTTATTGTGTACCCACTGTACCTCTGTAACTGTTAGTGATAGGAATACAAGGATTAGTAGTTTATGGTCTCCCTTAGTAATACTGCCAGATATAGCAAATAAAAATTCAGGATACCCAGTTAAATTTGAATTTCAGATAAATTATTTTCAGTATAAATATGTCTTGTGCAATATTTAGGATGTACTTATACTAAAATAATTCATTGTTTACTTGAAATCCTAATTTAACTGGGCATCCTTTATTTGATTGGACAACAAAGAAGCTCATCACCTGGTAGAAGAAACAGACAAAACAAAAGCTTTCAATGCAGAACATTGAGCATAGTTTGGTTTGTGTGTATCTTTTCAATCTCCTCTCTCTTTGTATATATATTTACTTCTGTTTCTGCTAGTTTTGGTATGAATGGGATCATAGTATATGTATTACATATAACTTTTCTTATTTTAAAATAACTATATAGTGTTTTATGTCCATGCAGGTATGCTTTCTTCTTTTTTAAAGACTGTGAAATATTCAATATGTAGATTGTTATATCACATTTTTTAACTGCCCTACTGAGAGACATTTAGATCAGTAACTACTTTTTAAAGTTTCCCTCAAGTGAGAAAAGCTTACAAGGATTAGTTCTATTTTGATTGTTGTCAGCATTTAATTATCCTAAATTATCATACTTGCCTTACTCTTGACAGCTTGAAAATTTTTTGTGCATGATGCTATTTACATGCTCTAAAGCAGGACAGAGGATTTCAGAGCATATTTTCCCTCATTTATTCTTCCATCCCAAAATTAAATGAAGGAAAGATCTGAATTTCCTGATGGTGGAGAATCAATTTAATGTGTTTCAATGGGTCACTTTGTAGCCTCCAGGAAAATGTCTCTGCACTATCATTTATTTAGTGGATTTTTTCTACCAGAACCATTTTCCTTCTAATGACCCAAAGGAAAGTCATTAAAAAATTATTGAAATATTGCTGCTAAATCTTGGGAAGGCAAGGAATTATGTAGCATATTAAAATAAGATGAGTTATTACAACCACCCTCATGGTAACTACCAGAGAGAGCCACGTGGCCAGGCATGGACAAACATCAGCATTATTTAAGACTCATTAATTTTGGCCTCTGCCTTAAATGAGCAAATGAATTGATGAAAAGGAACACTTTGAAAAATGTATTTAAAAAATGAAGTATAGGTAAACATCATGTACAAATGTCATAAAGACATGAACCAACACTTAAAACCAGAAAAATCAATGATAGGGCCAATTCAGAAAAAAAAATACACATATATATATACATTCATGGAAAAATAATTTTTAAAAATTATTAATTATTGAAAAGAAAATTCTTGTGAGCTGATTTCGAATCATGTTAGAAAGAAATGAACTTTTTTGTCTGATATATAAACTAAGTAAAGTATAAAATATAAACTCATGAAATATTTGTTTCATGAGCCAGTACAATGGAGGGGGAACAAGTAAAAGAAATATATAGCAAAGATATTTCAAAATTCACTGGAGATTAAATAAATACTAAAGAAAGAACAAAGCTAAAAGGTTGTAATAGACTGAAGAGATTAAACTGGATGGAAATATGTGATTCTTCAAGGATGAGAAAATATTAAAAGGTAAATGAAAACAATTACATAGTAATCTGCACAACTCTCTAAATAGCTAACATTACAGTCATTCAACTAAGTGTTTAACTTTTTGAGGCCTTACCATTTGCCCTTTATCTATTTGATGCTCTTGGGATACAAAAGTAAATAGAATAAAAATTCCTATCAGAGAATTCACAGTCTAGTGACGGAGGCAGACTATCTAACAGTTACAAACCGTATGGTAAGTGCAAGAGTCAAGGGAAGAGTGAGGAAATTGTCTGGAGAAGGTTTCATTGAGTAAGTAATGCTTGATTGCATTTTAAATTATTAAGAACTTGCCCGACAGAAGATCAGCAAGTTAGTGAAAATACTTAGAGAACTAGTTCCGTTCTAGGGACCACACGGTTGAAGAGCACAGCATACATTGGAGGAAGTGGTACAAGGTCAGATTTGAAATATGGTGGGATCAGATTACTGCCCTCTGTCCTCAAAAGTTTGACTTTATCCTGTAGTGCCTGGGAGCCTCTGAAGATGTTCAGCTGAGGTATGACGTGATCAGATGAGCATATTATAAAGATCATCTTTGTTGCCTGTTTTAGAGGTGAATTATAGGCAGACAAAACAGGACAGGGAGAGAAGTTGGGAGGGCCACATGATGTTGAAGAACCAAGCTAAAAACAGCTGTAAAAGATTGGCAAGAAGGGAACAGATTATATAGACCAGTAGTACTGAACAAGGTGACACTGCCCCTAGTGGGCATTTTGGGTATTTGTGGAGCCATTTTCTGGTTGTCAAAACCATAGAGAAGAGCTACTGGTGTTTAGTGTGTAGAGGCCAGGGATATTAGACATGCTGTAATTAAAGCGACAGTATCATACAATGAAAAGTTATTATTCTCCTTCCCATATAACTTTCAAATATCAACCTAGACATTCTTGTAGATGCAAAACCTGGTTATAATCTTCTCAACCTAGACACAACTCAATTTTACATTTAAACTGCAAATACTTACAGTACGTTTTTAATATACCCTGAATTTTCTAGGAATGCAACTACTGTGTTTATTGAAGGAAGAATATATATTGTTTTGTTTGGAATTTCACCAAAATTTTATCTCTGGTAGTGGCAGCTATTCCACTCATGCCATCTGAATCACCAATATAACCCAACTGTATCATATGTATATGTACTTATTGCATTTACAGTGATTCTCATTTCAAAATATTTAACATCAAGAAAAATTATTTTCACTATTCACTTGAATATTGGTCTAATTTTTCTTAAATCCTAACCTGTTTATAAGAAGGTAGAAGTATATTACTGCTTTATTCTTCTAGTATAGTTACACCCAAACAGTTATATGTCACACTACATGTTATTTAATATTTATTATCTTTTTATTTCTACTTTATATTATAGTCAATATAGTATATATTTTAAAGTTTATGTTTTAAGGTATGTTTTATATAAAGAGGGACCTTTATAAAATATTTCTTTTAAAAAGGAAACTGGTTTTTAAAGATTGAAAACAACCTATACAGATATTTAAGAGTTAGAATCTATAATTTTGGTGATTTAGTCAATATAAAGGTGAGAATACAGAAATTTATAATTCTAAACATAATATTATAGATAACTTCTATATTTTAAATTATGCCCAAGAGAAATTCTAATAATCCTAGATTGAAGAGTCAAATCTGACTGTAAGGAAACTGAAACTGAAAAAGATCTAGAGTAAAGGATAGAACAGTGAAATTATTTGTTTAAAGAAGAACCTGGCTTATTTTGTTAAAATACTGTCTTTTCAACGGAAATTGTGATAAATATTTAAATCGGCAACATTACCTAATACTCTTGTTCTAATGTAAATTAATTCAACTTTGAAGGTGACATTGAAGATTTTCCATTTCTCTAGTTCTTACCCAAACTGGATTCTAAACCAAAACTGGAATTCAGCCAAAAATTGGAGCAGTTACAATTGTAGCCACCATCCAAATTCAGTTAATTTCAATTAAATTTTATACAGTTCAATAAATGTTTACCAATGTGCCTTATTTGTAGTATTCACTTTATCTTTCAAACAGAGCCACCTCCAAAGCCAGAACTTTTTCTTAAAAAAATCTCTAATCCTGGCACATTGACAGGCAATCTATTGCATGTCCATGGCAAAGGTTCAGCAGATAGACTTGGGCCAGAGCTTAGATACATGACCCAGGCTTCTCTAATCTATTTGATGTCTTACCCAGTGAGCTAAAGCACATAGGTCAGTAAGTGGCCTGCTAGCACTACCTGAAATATCCAAAGCTAATAGGTGAATATTTATCAGATTTAGCTTAGATCCCCATGTAAAAGCTCAGGAAGAGAGGACCAAAAAGATTGTATATTTTGAAATAGTAATTTATCACATTACTTTGGTGGTGGAAATAAAGAAAAAGGAGTTAAAGAGTTTAAATAGGGAGATAAAATCAAGCCAGTGTCAAATCATATAGCCTGAACAATGTGGCTGATGGTAGAATAAAGGAGTTTGGTGCAGAGTATATGCCAAAGGATGCCTATACTGAACTTGTACAAAAACCTGCTGAAAAAAACGTGTGACATTGGCAGGTATTTGAACCCAGGAAGTATAGAGGTGATTACATTTGCAAAGGTTTGCTGTTCAAAATAGTTTACAATGAGTGTGGTGCAGATACTGACCAGTAAGTGTTCAATAATCCACATCACCTGTAAACGATCAGTAGTGCTTTGTTGGTGCAAGCTGCCTGAAATCAAGTGTGTGTGTATACACCCACACTCATGCATATGTAGTAGTCCTCCTTTATCTGTGGTTTCACTTTCCATACTTTATTACCTATGGTCAACCCTGGCCCAAAATACTAAATGGAAATCCAGAAATAAATAATTCATAAGTTTTAAACTTTGCACCATTCTGGGTAGCTTGATGAAATCTCATGTTGTGCCACTCCAGCCTGCCAGGGTTGTGAATCATCTCTTTGTCCAACATATCCACACTGTGTACGCGCTCCCTTCCCATTAATCAGTTAGTAGCCATCTCAGTTATCAGATAACTGTTGCGGTATTGAAGTACTCATATTCAAGTAACCCTTATTTTACTTAATAATGACCCCAAAGCAAGAGAGTAATGATATCGGCAATTTGGATATGCCACAGATAAGCCATAAAGTGCTTCCTTTCAGTGGAAAAGTGAAAATTCTTGACTTAATAATGAAAGAAAAAGAATCATATGCTGTTCTACTGTAAAAACAAATCTTCTAATCCATGAAATTGCCTAGCTTATCAATTAGACTTTATCATAGGTATGTATATATAGAAAAACACATATTTTATATAGGGTTCAGTACTATCCATAATTTCAGGCATTTAATGAGGATCCTGGAACATATTCCTCATGGACTCCTGTCTATTACAGAGGTTTCTGGTAATCTCCACAACCACCCTCCACAGTATGGGCAATCACTCTAGAGTTTTTCTATAATTTTCAAGCTTTACCATAAAGAATTAGAAGCTTCTTCAAAATGAAAGAATAATCGATTATGATGAGTAAGTTGGATTTATTCGTTTTTTATTAGATAAATAATTTTAGAGTGCATGATAAGTACTTCTAAGCACTGTACTGAGAACTGAGGCTGCAATGGTGAATAAAATGGACAAGGGCCCTGATTTTATGAAAACTTATTGTTTCCACTAGTTTATTTAACTCAAGTGTGGGAAATCTAGTTTTTTTATTAAAATATTTTGTTATTAAATATAGAAAACACATAATCAACAAAAGAAAATAGTGTAACAGAAACCTGCATACCTACTACTCAGCTTTACAAATCCTAACACTTGGTTTCTTTTAAAATTTTCTTTTGCATATAATTAATTGTGCAATTTGGCAAGTGTTGACATGTGTAAACCCTTGAAATCATCATTACAGTCAAGAAAATGAATATATTCCTCACACTCAAAAGTTTCCTCATGACCTTTTGTAATGCCTTCATCCACACATGTCACCCTCACCCCAATCCATCCCCAAGCAACCATTAATTTGACTTCTGTCACTATAAATTAGTTTGAATTTCCTAGAATTTTATGTAAGTGGAATTATATAGTGTATGCTCTTTTTTATCTGGCTTCTTTCACTCAACACAATTAATTTGAGATATATCCATATTGTTAGCAGTATCAATAATTTATACTCACACCATCCCCCTTTTTTTCTGAGTAGCATTCTATGGTATGGATATAGGACATTTTGTTTATTCCTTTCGCTGTTGGTGGACATTTGGACTATTTCCAGTTTGGGACTATCACATAATAAGGTACAATAAACATTCATGTTCAAGTCTTTGTGTGGACATATGCTTTAATTTCTCTTAGGTAAATACCAAGAGGTAGAATGTTTCTGTCACATGGTAGATTCATTTTTAACTTTTTCAGGAACTGCCAAACTGGTTTTCAAAGTGGTTATACCATTTTACATTACCACCAACACTTGAGGAGTTTTAGTTGCTCCACATCCTTCCAACATTTGATGGTATTAGACTTTTTAATTTTAGATTTTTAAAAGGTTTGTAGTAGCATTTTATTTTTCTTTTAATTGATCAGTGATGTTGAGTATCTATTAATGTTCTTATTTGCTACCTGTGTAACTTCTTTTATGAAATGCCTGACCAATTCATGCACTCATTTTTAATGAGCTGGTTTTTTATTGAGTTTTAATAATTCTTTACACATATATTCTAGCTACCTAGAAATAATAATAAATTATAGTTATACAACTAGACAAATAGTGTTGAAACTCCAATTTAAGGGAAAAGTAAAGAATCTACAATCATCCAAGCAAAAAAATTGGCACTAATAAAGGAAGAAAAATCTAACTGATTTTCGAATATTTTTCTGCTCTATTAGATGGTAGAAGAATTTGGAGCACTATGAATAGCCTGAGTTTTATAAAATAATTTATTTTAAAAAATATACAGTGCATTTAAACAGTTGAAAATTCAAAAGTGACAGAAAGGTATCCAAGAGAAAAGTCTCCTTCCTTTCTTTTTCCTCAGCTATCCAGTTAACCTGTCCATAGAAACCAAGTTTTATTAGGTTTTTGTATGTATTTTTCCAGTTATAGCTTGTGGACATGTATGCAAATTTATTTTCAGAAATAATTAAACACTGTATATTGTTCTGTACTTTATTAGCTGAACCATAAGTTTCAGAGATTGTTCATTAGTATAATAAAGTACTCTATTAAAGATAGATGATATCCACTACATTAATGTATTAGCTATCCGTTGTTATGCAATAAGCCACCTCAAAAATCAGTGACTCAGAGCAACAATTCTTTATCGGTATAGCTTATGTACCTGTAGGTTGGCTGAGGATTGGATGATCTGGGCTGGACTTGTTTGGCAAACTGCTAATATTGGTTTGTTCATGCTTTCGCAAGTTGCCCGGAGGGTTCTACTCTAGGTTGGGCTTGACTGGAACACCTTATTTGAAGATAGTTCTGTTCCAAATGTCTATTACCTTCCTCCCAAGACCAGTGGCATGGCCTAGGCTTGTTCTTCTCATGACAACAGTATAAGCGCAATAGGAAGCAAGCCGAATCCACATTAAGTCCTTTTTAGAATGCAGCCTGTATAATACCTGTCAACATGCTATCAGCCACAGTGACTCACATGCTAAAGCCAGGAACAGGGAATTACACCCCACCCATAGTGGAAGAGCACTGCAAAGTGACATGGCAAAGGGCTTGAAAAAGTAAAGTCTGAAGAAATGAAGGCCACTGAGGCAATCTGCCACAAACTAATGTACTACAATTTATTTAAACAAACCCTTATTGGAAATTTTTCAGCTTTTCAGTATTATAAACAGTGCAGCAATTACGAATGAATATATACGTCATCTTCCACATAAGCCAATAAATCTTCAGGATAAATTCTTAGAAGTTGTTTAAGGATATAGGTTTTTGCAATTTTGATAGATATTGCCATAGCACTTTTCAGAGATTGTTGTAATAATTTGTTCCCACCAGCAATGTTGAGACTATGTTATCAATTTTTATTATCTTTGCCAATCTTGTACATGATAGTGTAATCTTTGTATAGCTCTAATTTGAATTTTTTAAATTATCACTGATGACAACCTTTTTATGTTTAAAATACATATTTCCTTTTTAAATCTATCTGTTCATATGTTTTGCCCTTTGTTCCAATGGTTTGTGTATATTAAAGAAATTAACTTTAATAAATTAAGGGCACTCTCAAAAACAATAGCTCCTCTTAATTATGAATGACAAGCAGAACCAGAGGCCAGCCAGTTCACTAGAGAGAATCAGTGAAAGAGAGACCTAAGAATAGCCCTCCTGAGTCAGGGCAAATCTCAGACTGGCCTCAAAAACTACCCCTGCTTGAATTTAATTGTTAAAATTTATCGTCTTAGCCAGCTTAGGCTGCCATAACAAAATACCATAGGCTGGGCAACTTAAATAAAGTAAATTTATTTTTCACAGTTCTGGAGCCTGGAAAATCTTAGATCAAGGTATTACTAGGGTAGGTTACATTCTGAGGCCCCTCATCTTGGCTTGTAGACAGCCACCATTTCTATATGCTCACAGGACATCTTTGTGGGCAAGCAGAGAAAGGAGGCTCTTCCTCTTCTTATAAGAACACTAATCATGATGGTTCCACCCTCATGACCCTATCTAAACCTAATTACCTCCCCAGGGAACTGCAAAACATCAAAAAAAAAAAAATTAACAAGATGAAAATAGTAAGTCCTTAACTGTCAATAATTACTTTAAATGTAAATGGTTTAACTTTTACAATTAAAAGACATAGAATTGCTGAACGGATAAAATAAAAACGGGATCTAATTATGTGCTACATACAAGAGACTTCAGCTTTAAGGACACAGGCTGAAAGCAAAGGGATGAAAAATGACATTCCATGCAAATGGAAACCAAAAGAGAGCAGGGACAACTATATTTATGTCAGAAAAAAATAGACTTTAAATACAAACTCTAACAAAAGGCAAAGAATGTTTCACATTTTTTTCAAATAATTGTCCATCAACTGATTAATAGATAAACAAATACTACAGGTCCTCGAATAAAGTCATTTTGTTCATATCATTGTTTAGTTATAACGTTGATGAGAAAAATTGATTTGTGGTGAGAGCCACTGTGTGGAATCTAAATATCCTCCCCATGTCTGTGTGGGTTTTTTTCTGGGTACTTCAGTTTCCTCCCACATCCCAAAGATGTGCACATTAGGTTCACTGGCGTGTCTAAATTGTCCCCGTCTGAATGAATGTGGGTATGTGTGTTGAGTTTTCCCTGTGATAAAATGGTGTCTTGTCCAGGGCTGTTTCCGGCCTTGTACCCTGAGCTGCTGAGATAGCCTCCGGCCACCCACAGTTCTGAATAGGCAGGTTGAAAAATAATTATCTTTCGGTTTATTAATCATTCTTAAATGTATATATAGCTCACATTTATTTCAGTGTTTAATATTAGAAAAGCTCTGGGTCTTTATTTAGAAGTTTGGTGATGTTTTCGTGACCAGAAGTATGTTGTAGGAACCTAACTCTTGTTTGTATTAATTAGACTGTGGTAAAATTGATTTCATTATATGTTGTTTCACTTAAAGGAACAGTTTCCAAGAACCTATCAACATTAAGTGAGGACTTATTGTGTGGTACATTTATGCAATGGTATATTTTATTACTTGGCAGTGAAAAGAATGCGATGATATATTTTATTACTTGGCAATAAAAAGAATGAAGTACTAATACATGCTATAACATGAATGAATCTTGAAAACATTATGCTATATGAAAAAAAGCCAGTCAAAAGAGGCCACATATTGTGTGATTCTATTTATATGAAATATCAAGAGTAGGCAAATCTATAGAGACAAAGTAGATTGATTAGTGGTTGCCTCAGGCTGGAATTGATAGTGGGAGAAGTGAGTTTCTGCTAGTAGAAATAGATTTCTTTGGGGATTGATGGAAATATTTTAAAACTGATTATGGTGATGATTGCATAACTGTGAATATACTAAAAAACTATTGTATACTTTAAATGGATGAATTATATGATATGTAAATTATATCTCAATAAAACATTTAAAAATAACAACAATTTTTATTGAGTACAATTCGTATATAACATTATGTAAGTTTCAGGTGTAAAACGTTGTAATTTCACATCTGTACACACTACAAAGTGATCATCACCAAAAGTCTAGTTACCAACCTTCAACCATACAATTGACTCCCTCCACACATTTTTCCCCCTCAATTTTTTTCCCTCTGGTAACTACCAATCTGTTCTCTGTATCTACGAGTTGTTTTTTTTGTTTGTTTATTCATTTGTTTTGTTTTGTTTTTTAGTTTCCACATATGAGTGAAATCATGATATTAGTCTTTCTTTAACTATCTGACTTATTTCACTTAGCATAAGATCCTCAAAGTTTATCCATGTTGTCACAAATGGTGACATTTTATTCTTTTTTATGACTGAGCAATATTCTGGTGTGTGTGTGTGTGTGTGTGTGTACCACATTTTCTCTATTCATTCATCCATTGATGAACACTTAGGTTGTTTTCATGTCTTGGCTGCTGTAAATATTGCTGCAATGAACATAGGGGTGCATATATATTTTTGAATTAGTGTTTATGTATCTTTGGATACAAAAAGTAGAATAGCTGGATTATATGGTAGCTCTAGTCTTAAATTTTTGAGGAATCTCAATACCGTTTTTCATAGTGGCTGCACCAATTTACATTTCTATCAATAGTGTATGAGGGTTCCCTTTTCTTCACATCCTCTCCAACACTTGTTGTTTCTTGCCTTTTGATAATAACCATTCTAACATGTGCAAGGTAATATTTCATTGTGGTATTGATCTGAACTTTTCTAATTATTAGTGAAGTTGATCTGTTGATCTTTTCATTGATCTGTTGGCCATCTGTATGTCTTCTTTGGAAAACTGTCTATTCAGATCCTCTGCTCATTGTTTAATAAGGTTATGTTTTTTTGTTGTTGTTGAGGTATATAGTTCTTTTTATATTTGGGATATTAACCCCTTATCAGATGTGTGATTTGCAAATATCTTCTCCCACTCAGTAGGTTGCCTTTTTGTTTTGATAATGGTTTCCTTCACTGTGAAAAAGATTTGTAGTTTGATGTAGTCACATTTGTTTATTTTTGCTTTTGTTTCCCTTGTCTTTGGAGTCAGATAAACAAAAATGTTACAAAGACTGATGTCAAGGAGACTACTGCCTATATTTTCTTCTGGAAATTTTATGGTTTGAGGTTTTACATTCAAGTCTTTAATTTATTTTGAGTTAATTTTTCTCTATGGTATAAAATGGTGGTTCATTCTTTTTGCATGTGGCTGGCTATCCAGTTTTCCCAAACCATTTATTGAAGAGACTGTCTTTTTTCTACTTTATGTTCTTGGCTCTACTGTCCCTATATATATAAATGAGTTTATTTCTGGGATCTCAATTCTGTTCCATTGATCTGTGTATCTTGTTTTTATGCTAATACCATACTGTTTGTAGTATAGTTTGAAATCAGGGAGAATGATACCCCCAGATTTGTTCTACATTCTTGAGATTGCTTTGGCTATTCAGGATCTTTGTGGTTATATAAAAATTTTAGAATTATTTTAGTTCTGTTCTGTGAAACATGCCATTGGAATTTTTGAATTAAAAAAAACACCATTGGAAAAACAAGTTTCAAACATAATAGTGATCATAATTAAGAGAGTCCTGGGAGAGCTATTAAAAGAAGTGTTAAACTTTAAATCTCACAGATTAAAGAATCTGATATGAAAATGGGCTGATATGGAAGACATTTCACACGGAGAATAGAAATACATGTATAAAACCCAGTACCTTCAGTCCCTCCTTTTTCTAATTTACCCTCCATACTGTTAATGGAGAGACTTTTCTAAAGGCAAAATTCTGAACAGTTCATTCTCTGTTCAAAGCCCTAATAGGACATCAGTACCTCACAATAAGGTCCACATTCACAGCCCCTCATACCACTTCCCTCAGACTACCCCTTGTATCCCATTCTCCCACAATACCAATCAGTTTATGGTTCCTTAAACATGTCATATTTATTCTTTCTTTCTGTTTTCTGGACATGCAACACTCTGCTCAGAGGACTTTTCACACACATATTTTCTTTGCCTGCCTAGTAAACTCAGATTCCTTCTCTAATACTCAACATCACCTTCTTCTTGAAACATTTGGGCCTTAGACAACATGCACTACCTCTGCACTACCCATATGAGTTATAATACCTTGTGTATGATGATTATTTGTTTACATGGTTGTCTTCTACATCAGACTGTAGTCCTTTTTTCTTTGTATCCTAAGTGCCAAGGAAAGCACCTGTTGAAGGACTATGTGAGTGGATGGGTGCACGGGTGGATGGATGAATTACAAACTAATTACTAAGTTGCAATCACCTATTTTAATCTTAATGCAATTCGAAGCACCTAAATAATCAATCTGATGACTTCCTAGATAATACGATTTTAGAATGATTTTTAACCTTTCAGAAAAAAAAGTTTAGAGATTATATCATAACATTTTTAATGAAAACTGACCTTTTTCTTACTCTTTCCTAAAGAAAAAAGGAGTCACTCTGTGTGGGGAAAAAAAGAGTTTAATATAATATTTTTAATGATGTAGATTCAAGGTTGGGATAGTCACTGCATCCAGCAATGGAACTTAGTTGGCACTTCCACAGGTTGGTGCTATGAGAAGTTTTGAAATTGAAACAAAGCTTTTCAGAGCTCACAAAAAGAAAAAAAATATATAGATACTAACTTGGAAGTTGTGGCTGAAATATTTTTAAAGAATTGTCTAATATATGTTTTGTATGACCAATGTGACACATAAATTTTATTTTAAGTTTTTTTTAGTCTTGGAACAGAATGAAAAAATGTACATATTAGATCACAAGTTGTACCTAATATGAAAAGTACAAGGTTCCTAGTTATTTGAGCATGAAATATATTTACTACAATTCTCAATAGCTTTGTGAATTTTATTTTCTATTAAAATCTGGTATAAATTCATGTGTATAATCTCATTATAAATTGATTTTTGGTTAAGAGAAAAAGAGACCTAACACATAAGTTTCCATTTTATGATAAAATCTTTATTGAGAAAATATTTTCTTGTTCAAGAAAACTACAACTTATTGTCAATATAACCATTGCACAATTTTTATTTCCAGTGCTTGCTTTTGTATTCCTAAAAGTTCATGGCTTAGAAACAGAACACAAGACATTTAATTTTTTTATGATTAAGAATTAGAGAAATATTCTGTTTTGTCTCTTGAGGGCATCTTTAGAACCCAGTATAGTTGTTACTGAGTTAAAGGCTCACTCAGACCTCTCTGTCTTTTCTAAGCCCAAGCCTGCTTATTACTTAACTCCAATTGGTAGGCTTTCAAGTAGACAATGTTTAAAGAAATTTCCAGAGCATGGAATTGGGACTAGGCTTAGCCATTATCACAAGAAACAATAAACTGTTTAGTGCAGAAATAATTTTCTATTTTAGAATTTTTACAGTCGTTGGTGTTATTCTTACGGATCTTGTCTCTCTCCACCTTGCTTTATGGTTATATATATGCAATGCTTATTCCCCCTACTGTATTGTAAGTAAGAAACTGAGTTTTGCTCATCTTTTTATAACCCGTATCAATTTTTACAGGAATTTAGCATATAGAAGTTACATAATTAATGTCATTTGAATGGCAAATTGTTCAATTAATTTGTCTAACTTCAAGTATAGAATTGTTATAATGCCAAAAATGAAATTTTGGCTTCACCATGATAATAAACATGAATAATACAATAATTAAACTTGCTCAGTAGATCACCATATGCAAACATCATTGTCTTCCTCTGGTTCCTTTTCTTGAGTAGGCAGTAGCTTACTGAAGTACTGTATGTAAGAGTGCTCCTTGATATTTTAGCACCATCCAGAGGCCTCCAGAAAATTCTGACTCTTGTCCCTGGAGAATTTGTGGGTTCATTGTAGATAGAAACCCACAACTTTACATTGGAGACATAAAGGTTTCCAGGACCTGCAACACCTGGCATGTCTTCCTGGAACCGAAGCAGCTTCTTCCATAACATATATCTCATACAGCCTGAAGAAACTGGTGCTTGGGTTGCCTGCTGTAAGGAGCTGATCATAAATCAGAGATGAAGGCTTCCAAGAGGTAGTTCCAAAATATGAAAAGAAAGTATTAGGGCTTGCACTTATGTATTTTGAAATATGAAAGAAATCATACTTTATTATTAATGTTTAATACACAAATTGCCAATATATGGTACTCAGTATATCCCGAGGAAAGAAGGGGAGAGGTAGATGCTGGTTGTCTACTTTCTTGGCTTTAATTTATCAAAGTTTACTAATCTTGACTTTAATCCTAACCCTAACCATCACCAGGTATATTGTGCCTTGAGATACTAGTTAATATGGTACATATGATACATATGATACATCACAATTAACAAGACTTTATATGATTTGTTGAATCTATCTTATTATGTTTTTCTTTTTATATTTCATAATGTACTTTATATATTAGTAAGTGGTACATGTAAAAATTTATACATTTGTTAATAATGTATAAATTTATTCATGTAGCACTTTCTTAAATGGGGATATTTGCTCAGATTTTTTTTCTAGTGAGAGTTCATGGTCAAAAAACATTGACCATTGTGTAAAGGATACTAGACTTTGTAACTATATACTATCAGAGGTCACCATGTTGGAGTCTAATTTTACAGATGAGAAAAGTGAGCTTCATATAATCTAAGTAGCTTTTCCAGGATCACACTTCCAATTGATGGTAGAACCAAATTATAATGTAGTTCAAAAGTCTTTCCACTCTACTACAGAGTGTAAGACATCAAAGTGACTTTACCTTGGTTTAGAAGACACACTTTTTTCTGACTCACATTCTCTTCTTTCTGCTCTCTGTCTCACTATCACCATGACCCATCTTGGCTCTTGGTTTCTTTGTATTCTTAACCCCTTTTTGTTTATTGACATTAATACATTCCTCATATGGACCTCTCTTTTACCTTCACTCACTGGATCTAGACCATGTACTTACCTCATCCTAAATGACAGCTAATACTATGTTTCATCCTGCCCAGTCCTACCCATAGTCCAACATGACAGGGCTAATACTCACCAAGAGGCCCATATCACCTAAGGTCTAATTTTGCTTTAAGGTAGGGGAGCCATGCAGATTGTTTGTATCTCACATGTTGTTGTGCCAGTGGACACTACTTTAATCTCCAGTTTCTCTTTAAACTCTGAACTAATTTTGGTTCTGAATTGCTGTAGGATTAGATAAGGGGGTAGAGGAAGCTGAGAATATGAATATAGTTCAAGACCTATAAGCTTGTGGATTTTAGTAACTATTGTATTCATAGTCATCACAGAAAAATAATTTGGCATATTAGACTTCGAATGAAAGATAATAAGGTTGATTTGGATATTTCTAGCTTGTGGCTTCTATAAGTAGAGATGAACTGGAGTTCAGGAGAAAAGGACACTGGGATTCGAGTTGAGGTGATTGTTGAGAACATAGGAGTCATTGAGATCACCAGTGGAAGAAAGGAGAAAGGAAATTCAGCTTAGCCCAACATTTAAGAGAGAACAGGAGAAGGATAAATCAGCAAAGTTGGAGAGAATAGTTAGAAATGTGGAAGCATGAACAGAGTATAATAACATAGAAATGAAGGATAGAGAAAGGTCCAAAGGTCCAACAGTGGCAATTGCTGTGGGAAGATTGAGTAGGATAAAGATTGAAAATAAACCTTTGGATATGATGATTAGGCAATAATTGGTTACAGTGCATTGGTAGAGACAGTACACATTGTGGCTAATAGCAATGGTTTGGATAGCACCTACAGGACTGAGACTGGAGTTTCTAGTTGCCACTCACTGTCTGATTTGCTGAGCAACATATTAATACCCTCTAAGCCTCAGTGTTCTCTATAAATAGGGCTACTAATGACACCTACTTCATTGGAATCTTGGAATTTAAATGATATAATACATATAAGTTGCATGAGCTAACATTATCTCTTCCAGGCTTACATTAATACACATAAGCCTAGCACACATTCACTCAGGGAATATTAGCTATTATTATTAATAATGGTATTATCACAATTGGTTAAGGAACAAATGGAAGGTTAAGAAGGACATGGAGGTTTCTCAAGAAGTCTACAAGAAAAACATGAAGCATTCACCTGAGTAGGAAACAGTGTCCAAGAAGGGACTTTTAAAATTCTCAAATGGATAGAGGCTTGAGCATATTTTTAGGTAGAGGAGGAAAAGCCAGCAGTTGAATAAAAATACTATTATAAGAAGTGGAAAGTTGTTTATTTAGAGAAAATTATCTCATAACAGATAAATTTCACAAAGAGAAAATATGACGAGTTCAATAAATCAGTAACAGAGAGCAATATTTGAGTCGAAACATCTATGAGTGAATCTAATTTATGAAACAACCTACAATGTGTTGGCTGTTCTGGAGCACAGTAATTATTTCCTTTGCGGAGCATTTTCAATTTATAATGCTTTACTGCTTCTGAAATGAATGTGAATTCTGAAAAGATAGGAGTAAAAGTCTGGGCAGGTTTATTTAGGTAAGACATCAATTCTAGTAATTCTAGTCATGGAAGAATAGGAAGAATTGGAAAAATGAGGGAAGGGAGAGAGAGAGAGAGAAAGAGAGAGAGAGAGAGAGAGATGAGGCATCTCAACAAACCAGCCAGCTAATCCTCCAGGCAGATCTCATGCTGTAGGCATTAGCTTCAGTAGGTAGGACACATTGTTAGCCATAAATATTCAGCAAAAAAAGCGTAGGCGGGGGGAACAGATGGAGCTCAATGGCCTCTTGAAAACTAGGTGGAGATCAGTGCCTTCTGCCACCCCACCAAGGGCAGAGAAATAGAAGAAGGGAAAACGGAGGAGACTACAGAATACTTTCATCTCAGTTAAGTAGCTCGGTTCAAAAAATAGGTGCTTCCAACATTACGTGTTAAAAAAGTGTGAGGAACCATTTTGATTGGCGGAAACCATTTTGATTGGCGGATACTATTTTTAGCTTTGCCAGAATCATCTTTACAATTGTCATACTGAAAGTTTAGAAAAACTTAACAGCTACCTTTTCACGATTTTGCCTAGAATTGATCCTGCAGGTAAGCGAAGATCCTTTTAGTTCAATTCTGCAAAAGCTTTAATTCCAGTACTTCCTCCCTCTGAAGGAGCTCTGGTGTCCTTGTCAGTGAAAAGAAAGTAATAGGGACAATGTACCTTTCTAGACTTTTCTCTCTCACAGTGACAGCAACAGCATACAACTCACTTCAGTGAAAGCATTTTTGTTAAATTCTCACTTCTAGGTCACTAGAGAAAAGAACCTTTTCCACCAATTCATTGCTGATGAGTAATAATAGTTTATTATGAAATCCCTTCAGGCTATTTACATTTGAGCAAGAGAAAGCATTGACTCTGAAGGTAGGAATTTTAAGTACTTTGGAATGCTCTATGAGAGATGTGTGAAGACTCAGGACTCTAGCACTTTACCAATTATATCATATAAACAACAGCCTACGCTTAGCCCTGACATTTCTTGGCAGGCTACAGGCCAAGGATACTAAGGATAATAACCATGTGACCAGAGTTCTAATCCTAAATCTTGCGTAGAAAGAAGTCTTCACACCTAAGAAAACAAAGTGAAATTACCTTTCCTTTGTGTAGCTCTCACATGAATTAGCTATGATAATTAACTGTATCATATACTGATTTTTTTTTCCAATCCGTTGATTTAAAATATATTCCCAACAGTTATCCCAATCTGAGAAAGAAGAACATAGTTTATAGAAATTATATTCTGTAAAAGTAAATCCTCAGGCCACCTTCAAGAAATAAAGAATTTCAATTGATGAAAAATTTAGCACACAAAAGCACTGAATATATATTAGTTGGGTAGTAACATTCGTAGAAAAGACAGTGTATAATAATTGTGGGCAAATAGGATACTGTAAGAAACTACTAAATGCATGAAAACAAATGTGAGAAACAGATATATAACCTAGTACAACCATGTGTGTGTGTGTGTGTGAGGATATACTGTGGAAGAAAGGCAGAATGAAGTCATTTAACATTGTTTTAAGGGAAAGACAATAGCAATCCCCTATCTTTATGTAGGGCAATTGCTTTCTCACACACACACACACACACACACACACACACGCACACACACACACACACAATTTTTTTCATTCAATTCTACAGCTACCCTAAAAACTTAACTATAACACTAAAAACTCAGGCATAGCAGAAATCCAGAGAAAAGAAGTGAGGTTTGTCTAAAAGACTAGGGAAGACTAGGAGAGGAATCAGGACAAAGTCCTCCCATTTAGCGTTATTATTGGTTTAAGCATAATGCTATTATACCCTCTATTTGTGGAAACAACATTACTCAGGTCACAATAACTTCTTACTTGTTCATGTACAAAACATCTTATTTCCATTAAGTATTTACCACTCCTATGTATTTAGCCCCGGATAGTCTCACACGTGTGAGATAACACATATAGAAGATTTTTCCTTTTGCATTGTTTTTAATGACAAATGTTTGAAAACAACTTAAATATCCAGTAAGTAATAAATTCTGGTCCAGCTATGTAATAGAACACTCTGCAGCTGTCAAATAGAATGAAGCAGTTCTCTGTTGATACAAAAATGTCTCTGTTAGTTTCCTAGGACTGACAAAAGAAGGTGCCACAAACTATGTGACATAAACAAATAGAAGTTTATTATACTACAGTTATGGAGACTAGAAGTCCAAAATCAAGGTGTTGGTATGGCCATGTTTCCCTTTGAAACTTATACAAAGAATCTTTCTTTGCCTCTTCCTAGCTTCTGGTGATTTGCCAGCAAGCCTTGGAATTCCTTGACTTACGGATGTATCACTCCACTACTCGAATATCTGCCTTTGTTGTCTGTCATCATAGACATTACATTCTCACTGTGTGCCTCTGTATCCTCCTCTTATAAGGACACCAGTCACATTGGATTAAGGTCCCAACCTGCTCCAGTATGACTTCATCTTAACTAATTACATTTCAAAATAAGGTCACCTTCTGAGATACTGGGGGTTAGGACTTCAACATGAGGAGGGCCATGATTCAATTTATAATAATTTCCAAGACAAATTAGGTGAAAAAAGCAAGGAGCAGAGTATATGTCATTATATTTCTATGTAAAAGAAACATGCACATACACATTACATATGTTTATAAATGCATTAAAATAACTCCATAGGGATTCAGAAAATACTAGTGGCTTCTAAGCAGAACTACATAGCCAGTAGAAAGTGTATAGAAAAATTATACTTTTTAGTTATTGCTTTTTTTGTGCTTTTAAAATTCTGTGTTAACTGACTTTTTAAAATCCCGTTCCACAACTATTCTTCAGTTACCTTGAATCTATTTAACATTTAATTCCCTCAAATATTAGGAGAAGGTATTCAGATTTTTTCTTCTGAGATGCTCTGACAAGATTAATCCAAGAGAGAATTCACTCAGTTAAATGCCAGTCCAAAATATTAAGTAGAGAGAGAGAGAGAGAGAGAGAGAGAGAGAGAGAGAGAGAGAGAAATCAGAACAAGGATGAGACACTGGGCTTGAGAATTACGCAATCAGAATTTGAGGCAAAATAGATACATACGGTAGAAAGCAAGTTTAGAGTCTCCAGTAGGATTATCATGGATGTGAGAACAGAATGGAGGTCATGGCCAGGAGTGGCCAGGAAAGTCCTACAGTTGTGGTTCAAATTGCACTATTTCCCAAACCTGCCAATCTTATGAATCATCTTTTCTGCATGATACCTAGCACGCCCCATCACCTCGCCCCTGGAGAGTCTGGTTCAGTCATTCTGAGGCTCTGGTCATAAAATGTGAATGTCTAATACCTGCAGAAAGTTTGGAAAACACTAAAGAGCAGAGAGAGAGAGAGAGAAGAGAGCACTTAATGGCTAGTCTTAGTGTTATCTCTTTCTCATCTTGACCTGCTTCAAATTAACCCCGATCCTAAGGTGTAAGCAAGATATTCAGTTCAGGAATACTTGACTGGCCTATCCTGTGCCATACCATGCCACTGTTATCTTTTATTCATTTCTGCTTTTCTCCAATAACTCTAATATTAAAAGTTTTCTGATGCAGGATTTTCTTTCACCCTGTATCATTTAGATCCTGTGGGAAGACAGTTGGCCTGATATTTCAGAGGATTTCAAGACAGAGTAGTCCCAAGAGATCAAAATCTAGGGTAGAAATGGTAATGGGAGAAATAAAACTACTCCTTGGGATAAAAACCAGGTCTTTTATAGGTATAGAATTAGGAAATATACTGTTGATAAAAAATGTTCAAAACTACATTTCTACACAATTTACTTTGTAAGGAATGAATAGTATGCTGTCTAAACAGGATTGGTAGTAAAATAAATCTGAGAGATACTAGTAATTATTCTCTTCTTAAAGATTCACAATGCATATTATAATAGTTAAGGCTCTAAGAGGTCTTTGATGTAAAGAAATTTATTTAACTTTGTTCAATTTAGAGTTTATAAAACATAACTGACTACAGATCATTTTCTTAGATTGTACTTATTAAAATACTCTTGCAAATCTGAAACTCCAAGGAGCACAGTTTAAGAAACATTACTGTAAATCCTTTTATATCTTATTTGCCAAGAGTTTGGAGAGCAGTTTGGGAAAGGAAATGTGTTTGTAGAGATGAAGTCAGCTGAGTGGATGAGGTAGGACTATTTATGGGAGCATTCACCTAGTTAGCAAACATTTATTGAATATCATCTAGAAGAATAGACTAGACAAAGTATTTTTTTAAAACATAGTAACATAGGGATTACTTTACACATTTCTTCATTAACATGCATTATTTTGTGATTTCATTTTTTAAAATTATTGACATTTTCTGGTATATTCTCCATCACAGAATATTCACAGTTTGATTAATATGAGAGCACCCCAGCATTTTTGGCAAACTAATGTTGATTTATTGGCTCAAAAAATACCAGATTATGAGAACACTGAGGTATTTATTTTTCAAATATACAGTACAACAGATGTTTAATTTTATGATGAATTAATTTCAATGGCAATAAAATTTAGTAGAGTTAATGACAAACATAAAAATATCTAAGGATAGAATGAGGCTTCCAATTAAACATGGCAAATCAAGCCTGGTCATTTATTTCTAGTTTCCTAAAACCCCATATAAATTACAGCAAAAGAATATAAAAGAATATAAAAGAATATAAAAGAGAACAGTGGGTAATAACAGTAGCCAAGAGAAATCTACAGGATTTTAGAAGACAGAAAGTAGATGAATGAGTGATAAAAACACAGCTCAGCAGAGAAAGCTGAAGCCTAATTGCCTGCAGTGAGAGATGCAGCAACAAGATGCGAACCAGTCAAACTATAAATGCCATAAAATTTCAGGGTTTGAAGATACTGGTTATCCCTGAAGACCAAGGTGTGTATTGGGGCTAAAAAGAAGAGAATTAAGTGAAAGACTAGAAGAAGCAGTTAGACCTCTCAAATGCCCTCTTTGGCTAGTAAAGTCAGGCATAGCCCTCCAAAACCTGGTAGAGCCAGGATGAAGAGCCAGATTTACCATGAAGCTAATGTAGCCTAGGCCTCAGGCGCCCCCCTTGCAAAGGTTCCTTCCAAGGCCTTGTATTTAATTTGCTTTATAATTTTATATATTTTGTCTGAAAGAGGGCCCCTCTGCCCTAGAAGGTAGAGAGGTTGGACCAGGAGACACCATACTAAAAATAAAAGGATTATGAGAGAGTCTGCATGGAAAACCCCTGCCCCAGCTAAGCTCTCAAAACACTAATAGCCAGGCTTATACTCTCAGACTAGAAAAAACTAACCAGCTTAAAATCAAAGATCTGCAGAAGCTGACATCTGCAGGGCCCATCTTCCTCTTCAGGGGATTCCTGCTCCAACCCAACCTCCTGACAGCAAAGCTCACCAGTTGACAACTGTTAGAGCATAAAAGCCTCACTTTTAAGTATAAATAGACAGCTAAGCATCACCAGATAAGAATGACCAGAGAAAAGCCTCTAACCTAATGGATAGAAAAAAAGAAAAGGAAAACTTCAACAACAAAAAACAAACCTGATAAATATCCTCAGAAAGAAAGGATAAAATACAGCATTCATTTATATATATACACACATTCATAAATCTGCATATATATACACACAAATACATACATTCAAAAAAATAAGACAAAAACGCTGGATATTTAAAATATGATAGCAGATGGATTAAAATATAACATTGAGGAAATTTTATTAATAACAAGGATTTCAGAATTACAGTATGGGAAAAATGAAGGAGAAGAAATTACCAAAGAAATAACACAAGCAGATGTCCCAGCTATGAAAATCAGAGTTTCTAAATTGAAAAAGTCTACTAAATGTCTAGTGCAATAATAAATAAATAAATAGATAAACAAATAAATGAATAATAGTAATAGCCAGTGTTTCAAGTTACTTGCCCAGCACTGTTCTAAACATTTTAAAGTGTTACTACTATTCTTCCCAAGACCCTGTGATGTGGGTACTCCTTCTACAGGCAACAGAGGCATAGAGAAGTTGAGTAAAGTGCCCAAAATTATACAGCTAGTTAAGTAGATAGACCCAGCAGTCCAGCTCTAGAATCTATGTTCCTAATCGCTACATTTCTATCTCTCTATGAAAAAAAAGGCCTTGGGAAAGCCAAATTATTTTGAAATTTTAGAATCCTAAGGCTTCCAGTGAGGAAAAATAGGTCACATGCTGAGGACTGAGAACAAGAATGGCATCAGAATTCTCAATGGTGCTATTGAAAACCAGAAAGTAATGGAGCAATGCCTCCAAATTTCTGAGGGAAAATAATTTTCCACCTAGAATTTTACATGTAGGCTTTCCATCAAGGCTGAGAGTAGAATAAAAACATTTTTAATCATGCAAGTTTGTAATACTTTACTTTCTATTCACTTTTCCTTAAGAAGTTACTAGAGGACTAAATCTAGAAAGAGGAAGATGCACACAGGAAAGAAGTTCCACCAGGGAGAGAGTCAGTGGGAAGTCATAGGAAGATGATAAAGGGAGGCCCCAGGGTGACAGCTGTGCTTCAGGCCTGGAAAGCTACCAGACAAGGCTGAAGCCAGAGGACAGAGGTCTCTGGAAGGAATGATGAGAGAGGAAGAAGAGGAGGAAGAGGAAGAAAAATAAAGATTAGTTGTAGCATTTGATCATATTGAGAGAAGTTTTATAGTCCTGTAAAGAAATGAATTAGTTTTCAGTACATGGAAAACTAAACAAATGCAAAAACAAAGCAATTTCAGATTCAGAGAGAATAAACAGTTTACAGTAAATGAAAAGTGATCATGGTACAAGTTATGCCTCAGTGCTGAGTAATATTTATCTAGCTATAGCAATGAAAACATCAAAAATTTTATTATAATAATATTGAATGAGTGGAAGAAGAGACATGTATTTCTTTCTCTTGTACTTTTTTTTTTTTCACATTGGTCACTTTCTGAAATTATTCAATTATTTAGCTACTTGTCTATTTATTACCTTTTCACATCAATGTAAATTTGTAAGTATGGAGACTCTGTCTTATCTACTGGTATATCCCAAGTTATTTGTAGGAAGTGGGCAGGGAGTGAATAATTGGGATAAATCCTCATCCTTTAGAGTAGCAAATCAATAAGCAATGTCCAATATTGAAAAATCTACAAGTAATAGTATAAGCATATCATTCCAAGTAGTACCAGTATAAACCACTAAAATAGTTGAGAGTGATTTCTTCTGGGAGCATAAATTGGGAGTATGAAGGGATAAAGTAGGAGAAAGATTTGTTTCATTATAAGCCTTGTAATATTTTGTGATTTTTAAATTATTTACATATATTGCTTTGATAAACAATCATTAAACATTGAAAGGAAAAAATATAAGTGGATAAAATTGTGTAAATGAAGCTTCACTTTACATTTAAAGCATTCTACAGTAGTGTTTAGCATTAGTAATTTCACAAAAACACATACAATGAATTAGATGAGGTAAGAGATTAAAGAAAATCAGAAAGAAGACTTTGAGATGATTAAGGTGATAGGTGATGAGATTCTGCACTACATTTGTATCCCTGAAATTGGAATATTAGAATATATTTTAGAAGTTAAAAAAATATTTAAAAAAATATCTAGAAACAACCACATATTCCATAGCCATCATTTATAGTCATTCTCAAGTAATTTTTCAAGTCATTAGAAATAGTGCAATTCTGTAACTTAAACACTTATATTAAGATAATCAAAGATTACTTTTATTTATAGTAATATTCCTTTCAGGGCATTTTTCTAGCTCAAATGTCCATGATGAGCAGGGTAACTTTCAAAGCATGAGATCGAATTACAGTATCTATATCATATTGTTATCTACAGCTCCACAGATTCAGAACTCATGAACTTTCAGAAGTCTACACCCTCTTATTTTAGGAATCATCTGCCATATTGCTGATAAAGACCTCAAGTTATTTTTCAGCTCTTTGAAATACCAAAACACCTTGTTTTTCCTGCCCTGTAGCATTTATCTTCTTCTTCCTTGTGTAATTTTGAATTGTTTTCATCCTGTTGTGAGTTGATAAGGCTGTTTGAACCAAGATTTTTGCCAGACACATGTAGGCACTCAATAAAGAGTTTTTTAAATTAAATTGAGTATTTATATTTTCATGTGCCTATAGAGATTTAATTATTTAGTCTCTTCAAGAGAAGAGGCATCAGTCACCTCTCTGAATAAGGAATTAAATTAGATCAATTGTTCATAACCCTGCTGCACATTTAGAAATACCTTAGGGAACTTCACAAAAATTCTGATGCCAACTCAATAAAATATCTGGTTAATTTTTTTTATTCCTATGTTGATTCTAATAGAGATTGTGAACTGCTGAATTAAGTTATCTATAGCTTTAATTTTTAAACCTGGTGAGACATCCTAAAAAGGCATCTCTTCTAGCTCCAAACCATGGTTATGACCACTGCTATTGTTTTTTTCTCACTCAGTAAATTAGATTTTATAGGTTACGGAGGCAAATAGGTGGTCTACTTACAGACCATCTTAAGTTTGAATTTGTGTACAAGGAATTGATGAACTAGCAGGGAGAGTGTCGCTATCATTTTTCTCTATTCATGTTCCCCTTCTTTGCAGCATGCCTCTCTCCTCTTTCTACTTGGATTAATTCCTGCCTGGAATGGAGATTTGGGGGTTGGAGCAAGTCAGCACCTACAAACTGGTTCCAAAACCCTGGAGAAGCACACTGAATCACATTACTAAAATGCTGCATGTAATTTTGGGCTGGCAAGACTATGTCATTCTTCTACCGGAAATAAGTATTATTTAATGGTGAATACTGTCACCATTTCCTTTCTAAACCATATGTCATAACATTCTTCATACTATTTACACTATGAAAAAACATATCAGTCACTAAATAATAATACTCATTTAATCAGTTTACAATTATAAGTGCATAGAAGCTTCATGACAATCTGTCATCTAGGTTAAGATATCCTCATTTTGCACATAAGCAAACTGAAGTTAAAACTTGTTGTAGCAGCCAAGCCAGGTCTTCTGTTACCTGGTTCCAATACCAGTGGTCTTTCTACTGTAATATGTTCACTATCTCTTTTGTGGAGAGAACTTTTCTTTGTTTAAAAATGTCAGATTTCAAGTTCTGAATGTGTAGTTTACTTTCTGATTCTCTTTGAAGAAGAAAATGTCTGAGGTGATGGATATTCCATATAATCAGGCGAGTATAATTTATATAATAATTTTATATGTTACTTATGTTTGTATTTTTTCTACATGGAAATGACTGGTCATGTTTAAAAATTGTACATTTCCTACAAAACTGTAAGCAGTACAACTTTGAAATAGATTTTTATATTGTAAAATGTAGAAGAGTTTGACATGAGAGTGTCAAGGGACTGTTTTTTCATGTTTGTATAGTAAGTACTTAATACCTAGTCTTTGAAAATAATAACAACTAGTTGTGTTAATGTTCATGATACATTCACCTTGCTCTTCATGTATGCAATAAGACCCAATTTGACCTTGCTGTGCAGAAAAAAAGGAAGACTGTATGTGGAAAAGCCAAAAGGAGACTGGAGTGGTTACATAGAGAGGTCTAATTACAGGTATTTAAAACATGAAATCATTGTTTAGAATCCCTTCACAGAGAAAAGCTTGTCTTCTGCCAGCTGTATTTTTCTGTGCTCTTTTCTGCTTTTGTGGAAATGAACTCCTTTGTTACCCTTCCAAAATGCTTAAATAGCTGGAGCTATATTTTGAGAGACAATGTCAGGCTCTAGAAAAGGTTAAAAAGTCCAAAAGAACTTTTCTAATTGATCCTCTTAATTTTACTTTATTTTAGAATGTAAAGTGGTAGAAAGAGCTGAGACTTTATTTCTAACCCTGGTTCTGCCACAAACGTGTTACAAACCCTTGAGCATGCCACCTAGCTTCTCTGAGCCTATATTTCCTCATCTGTGAAATAAAAGCATTAGACCAGAATGATCTTCTTTCCTAGTCTGAATATTCCATAATGCTATATTTCTATAATTTTTAAATTTAATCTTCATTCCACACTGCACATATCCAAAATCTAAAATTTTATATAGATCTTTTCTTGAGAAATTATTTTGCTGCCACTAACACTGTTTTTAAATGTGGTCCTCGAACTTCCTTATAACAGAATCACTTGGAATGCTTATTTAAAATGCAGATACTTGGGCCTTGATCCTATCCTACTAAACCGAAATCTTTAGGACGGAATCAGACGCACAGCAGGATGACTTTGGTTAACAACACTATATTGTATACTCGAAAGTTGCTGTGAGAGTAGATCTTATAAGTTCTCACACACACACACATACACACACACACAATAGAATTGTGAGGTGATAGATATGTTAACTACCTTATTGTGGTAATCATTTAACAATATACACATATATCAAATCATCACATTGCATACCTTAAGCTTACACAATGTTATATGTCAATTATCTCAGTAAAGCTGGGGAAAGAAAAAAAAATTCCTAAAAAAATCTTTAGAATGGGATGGGGGATTCAAGAGTATTTGTCTCTAATGAGCTCCATAGTGATCCCTATTTCCTTTGTAGTTTGAGAACAACTGAGAATCCAGAAATAAACCATGGAAGAGAGAAGGGAAGAGTGACAGTGGAATAATGATAATTGCTACCTAGATTTGAGTGAGGAAGAAATAGTTGCAGAGGAAAGAAGGGAGCAATCTGGATGGAGAGTATGTTCTTGGAGAATGCATTTCTTTGTTAACATTGCTCACGTTGGTGTCCTGTTTGAACAGACTGAAATCAAACATTGACTATGGGAACTGGTTGTGTAAAAATGCTCCACAGGCATAGCATCAACTGATACAATGGGTTTCTAGCTTGTTTTCTAAAATATTCAGAACCAGACAAGTCATCATTATTTTATGAATGGGGAAATGAACTTCCTCAAGAAGCAGAGAGAAAACTGAGGTAAATGATAACTACTTGGGATTTCTGAAGATATTTTAAAGAGTGAAGATAGACCCTTTGGTGAATTAAAGTGTATTTTTTTCATGCTGGGGGTTTTGCTCACATTTATTTATCCTGTTTTGGGGACTTATTTTGGAGTGTTTAGGCTATATCATTCATTTATGAGAATCCATGGAAAAGCAAATGTTTGATCAGTATGATTTCATGCTGTCTTTTTTTTCTTTTAGAATGATTGTCTCTGTAGGTTCTGTGACAATGTTGCCTTTTTTTAATTTTTTTTTAATTTTTTTATTTTTTAGCACAAACACATATACATACAAAATAGAGAAAGGGAAAATCCCACTATTCAGTGTCTTAACTTCAGACATGTTTGAGATCAAGCCACAGAGAACCCAAGGCATCTCTTTAGAAGCCAAATGTGCTTTATTTGAGCACACCAAAGTGCCCAAGGCATTTGGCAAAGTTCGGATCTCCACTCACTTTAAAGGAGAGCTGGTCGGGAAAGGAGCTGCTCTGGCTCATAAGGCTCTTTCAAGAATGACAGTCATGTGAGTGTGCTCCAGCATTGCATAGGAAGGCCCTGCAACCTAAAAAAGGTTGCAATGAGGAGCTGTGGCCACATAATGGCAACTTTTCTGGCTTTAATGTTGATTGAAGAGTGAATTTCTAAAATTATGGTAAGAAGGTTCCTGTGGTTATCCAGCTCCCACTCAAGCATAGTCTTATTGGAGAGGAGAATAGAAATAAAGGGGAAAGGTGAACACAAGATTTCATTTCCTTGCTCCGTGGTGTCCTAAACAAATGAATCACACTTTCTGTCTATTCATCTTTTTTCTACACTTTATTTATTTTTTTGCAATATATATATTTATTTTGTTTATTGCTTATATACACTTCACTAAAATCTATGCTCCAAGAAGACATGAATTTCTGTCCACATTGTTCACAGCTGTTGCCCCAATACCTAGAAGAATTTATCGCATTTAGTAGGTTCTCACTAAATACTTGTTGAAAGAATGAATAAATCCCTATTAGATTATTTTCTTTCCACATTCAGTGATAAAGAATTAGTATATTTTATGCAGTTTTAGAATTGCATCAGCAAAGTTGATAATAAAATATTTAGGGAGATAGACCAAGGTTGAATGTTTATGTGCCGGTTGTTTCTGGCTTTAAGATTGGACAACTTATTCATTGAGAATTTCTGCTCTAGAATTGAACTATCTTGATTTGAATTCTGACCCTGCTACTCACTAACTATGAAATCTCCAACAAATTAATTAGTTTATCTGTGCCTCAATTTCCTCTTCTGTGGAATGGGATAATAGTAGGAAGGTACCTCTGAGTATCAAATGTATCTCAAGTGTTTGAAACACGGTCCTGCACATAATACAAAAGAATAACATTTATTGAGGTTGCTTTCCTGTTAACGTCAGTGAGTTATTTTGTCCATCAGTGGTGCTTTCAATAGACTATGAACATGGTTACATTTATGTTCTTGACTTAAATTTGAATTTCTTGGAATATGTAGCTACATGACCTTTATGAGAATCAGAAGATACAGTTGAGTACAGGAAAATGAAAAGGAATTCACTTTTTGGACAATTAAATCTAGATTACAACAACAACAGCAATGAAATAATAACTATTATTTGTTTAATATTTTATTGTAAATTTATCTATACACCTTTTTAACTATCTACTCATCCATCTATTTACCTGTCTGCCTATCATCTTTCTCTCTCTCTCATTTATCTGTCTATCTATCTATCTATCTATCTATCTATCTATCTATCTATCTATCCATCCATCTATCTCTATCATCTATCCATCCATCCATCCATCTATCCATCCTACTGTAATTGTATGGCCTTATCTATTAAGAAGTTATTTATTTATGCATGTTTCTAATTTGAAACACACATATATCACTAAGAGAAAATTTTTCATTTGTCAGTGTAAACATCAATGTGTTTATTTGCTACTTTGAAAATTCTTTTTTTTTAATTTCAAACTCAGAAAAATACTTTCATAGATAGTTAATGTTTTTGTTCTTGTTTGTTCTAACTGGTTTATATAAGCATCACATGACCATATTCCTGCCTTCTGAGTTTAACAATGAAAGTCCATTACAATGGGCATCGGTATTAATTAAATAATAGTGTTCAAATGCAATCCAACTGTTGCAGCCAAGATACCATGAAGCTCTCCAACCTTCTGAGGCTATGTCATTTTATATCCCTCAAAATGAAGTCCTGTCTTTGCTCCCCAATATCTTTGAGGATTTTTCAAGGATTCACAATTCTTAGGGTTTCTAGCTGCCCGCTTCTCTACTTTCACTTCCTCCTAACATCTGTCTCAGTGTGAACAGAGCTGCCCTTCTCTCACAGAGCTCCACCTGGGAACTCTACCTCTCCTCTTTCATGCTACTGAGAGCACTATTTTCACAAAGCTGTTACCTGTAGCAGACTTTGATTTGCTGTTTTGAGGGAAGGATGGCATGGTGAGAGAAGATGGAGTGAAAGGTACACAATAACAGTAATTTCAACAGAGAACACAAAATACCCTGAAAAAATTTCAGACATCACTATTACTGGCATTTATGGGCCATTTCCCACTACTGAGAATTTCTCACTGCTTATCTTGAGCCATATTTTGAGGTTTCTCTCTTCCATGACCTTCATTACTTTCCTTTTCCCAGTTTCTCAGGCCCTTTACTCATTTACTCACTCCTCTTTTCAAGGTTTCTCCCAGAAATACAAATGTGTTCTTACTTTTCTCTCTCTCCCTTTCTCTCCCTCCCTCCTTCTCTCTCAGGCAATGACCTGAGATAACCATCTTATTGTGATATTTTCCTAAAAAGAGCCATTACCCCAGGATTGAATTATGAATTCCTCATGATAGTTCCAGAAATTCTATGTAGAAAGGGCTTTGTAAGTTTAGTCTAATTGAAAGGGAATTGAGAAAACTTGCCTTGAAATTGTGTTTGCAGAGCAAACAAACAATTTTTAACTTACCTGTACATCAGCCAAAGTCCTGGCAGAAATCAATATTCCACTCAAAGGGATTTAACTGAAGAGAATTTAATTACGGGACTGTTTTCAGAAGTGTGGACAGGTTAGAGAAACCAACAAGGAACACTGAGGCACCTAGGGACCAGTGACAGTGGGAAGCCACTGCACCCCTAAGCCTGAAGGAGGGAGGGAGGAAAATAATATCTTTGAGCCTGGTGACAGCTGGAGCTGTGGAAGCACCAGTAAGAGCTGTTATTTTAGGTGTTACAGGCGCAAAGGCAGGGAGAGAGAAGAGGAAGAAGTAACCTGATCTCCCATTCCTCTTGTCTTCCAGGCTCTTGCAGGTGCTCCCCATGGGCCAAACACAACCAGATACCAGAGGGCAGGAGAGCCCTGGTGAAGTAGTCTGCAGGGATTCCCCACTTCAGCCCAGAATAGGTGAGGGTGGGGGTGGGTAATAGAGAATAACCAGAACATATTGTATATTTATTTGGGGGTAACTTTGAAAACAGAAATGAAGAAGATCAAGGACAGCTCAACCACTGCTGGCCACTTCCTAGAAGACAGAAGCAATTGTAGTCAAATTTTATTTCACAAAGAAACTTCCCTCTCCTAATATGCCATAATGCTGTTAAGAAGACAGAGGTTAGGCCTCACTTTCTTCCCTACTTCTGAGAAAAGGTCTGAGTTACAGGCAGAGCAAGGTGCAAGGGAAGTATTCAAACAGTGTTCACCCTGGCTTTATCACTAAGGCTCTCACCTCCTTTGCACCACTGGTTAGCTCAAAACACTCTATATTATATAAATAATAGACAATCAATTTTTGACCCATAAAACTAACCAGCAACAACCAATCCAGAAGTCAAGCACAATTGAGGCGGTGCACTTTAGAACTCTTAATTCTTTTTTATTACATCTAAACTCAAGCTCTCAACCAACCATGAGAAGAGTTTACTTAACTGTTTGAAATCAGTGAGGTAAAAACAGATTAGCAAAATGTGGAGAAAGGATGCAGGGCTGAATACTAATTTGAGGGGATGTCTCTGTTTCTTTGTATAGAACAGACTCTACAAAGTAAGCATGCTGCTCTGCACTCTTTCATCTGGTTGCTTCTGCAGTTGCCAGGGGAGTGAAGGAAGAACTTTTGGAATGAATTTTGGTTCAAACCAACGCCCTAGATGGGTCAATGACAACCTCAACTTTGAGGAGCAATCATAGCATGAAGATATGGCTCTGACCTGTGTGTAGCTGGGGTACATGTACTATGGTGTCAAAGAGAGAATATCATGAAATTTCTTAAGAGGAAAATATTGTCCTCTGTAAAGTTAACTCTGGTATGACTTGAGGAATAAAAAAGAGAAGTATCCTTGGACATGTTGCTCAAAATCCTTCACATTTTTGGTGTCCAGAATAGCCTGTAGAAGAGGTGCTAAAATAACTGACTGAATAATCATTTAATTAGACCCTAAAATCCACTAAGGGCTAAGATGAGTGCTTTACATTAATCATCTCAAAAAATCTGAAGGACGTATGCTAAAATATCCCTATTTTATAGGGAAAAAAACAGGTTGGAAAAAATTATTGGTTTGCTCAAAGACACACAACTTGTACACGAAAAAGCCGATATTAAAACCCAGTTCTGTCTGTGTTCAAAGACTTTGCTCCTAACAACCACACCACATTGAATGAATGTGCCAAGGAGTTTGGAAGGTGGGCAGTGAGGTGGTATATCATATAGATGGTGAAAGCTGTTTCCAGAACTATGAATCCATATGCAGGGATGAATTTAATTAATCAGAACTCTTGGCTGGAAGTGATAGAAACCCAATTTAAGCTAGCTGAGGCTAGAAAAAAATTAATTTTTTGGCTTATTTAATCTAAAAGTCAAAGGGTTGGTAGCTTCTAGCATAGAACCAGTTTCATCTATTAATTTTCCTTTTTTTTTTTTTTTTTGAATGTTGGCTTTAATTTGTAGGTTGGCTGTGTCTACTTTGGAGAAGATGAATCCTGACAGCACCAGACTTACATAGGTTTTGTTGTTCATGACCTCAAATGAGTAAAGAATCCCTGCTTCTGATCATCCATAATAATCCCTGAAAAACATTGGCTCTGCATGGATCACATGCCCATCCTTGGACTGATCACTGTGTTTGAAGGGGAATGCAATGCTCTTATTGACCAACCTGAGTCAGAGGCTCACTCTCAGTGGGATATGCAAGGGTATGTGATTGACAGCCCCAACTGTTAAGACACAGTTCCCAAAACAGAAGGAGGCTGGACAGATTTAAAAAGAAAAAAAGGTCAGAAAATAAAAATGGGTACAAAAATTACTAACTTACTAACTAAATAAACAAACAGGGCAGTCTCTAATTATAGGTAGCTAAATGAAGGATGTGAGACAAGCATATGAGAAAACATTGCTTGCTACCTCATTGAGTAAGAGATACAATGTGTTAAAAATAGCTTCCTTGAGAAGAGCACACTGCTTGAACAAAGATAAAGAGATAGCTTCTTATTCTTAAAATATAAACCAATACTACTAGAATAATGATAACTTCCATCCATGAAGCATTTTTTTTTTCTTAGCAAGGATATCGGTAATCTCCATAGACATTAACACACTCATTACTCTGAAAACAAAAAAAATAGGAGTAAGAGCCATTACTATTATTTAAAGGCAGGTAGTGGGGAGATATGTATATATATATATATATATATATATATATATAGAGAGAGAGAGAGAGAGAGAGAGAGAGAGAGAGAGAGAGAGAGAGAGAGAGAGAGAGAAATGGAGGGAGGGAGGGGAGGAGGAGAGAGAGAATATGAATATGAATATGAATGGGAGAGTGAGAATGACACTGTTATAAAAAATTAATGCCTGGTAGACTGAATAGGCAATCTTTCATTCTGAAACTCTCCTGACAGAATAGTGTCTGGTCTATGGCCATGCCACCCTGAACACACCTGATCTTGTCTGATCTTGGAAGCTAAGCAGGGTTGGGCCTGGTTAGTACTTGAATGGGAGACCAAACACCCAGGAATACCAGGTGCTATAGGCTTAAAAAAAAATAGCATCTGGAGGCTTACTTCTGGATTCTCTCAAGCTCAACATCCTTCTCAAGGTGCTTTTCCAGAAGATCTGAGATCTCAGCTTTTGCCCTTTGGATTCTTCTCTCCAGCCTCCTTCTTCTGACTGGTGAGTACTCAAGGAGTCTTGACTAAGAACTTGAGGTTAATATTGTAGATTAACTAGCCCAGGGAGCCTTTTCCTTACTCCATTCTCCTCCCCTCCTTCCTCTAGCCACCCAAGAAACTAAATTTTTAGACTTCTCAGCTGGCATCTCTTTGGTGCTTTCTTGTGTTATAGAACTCTTCTTATTTTTTTGTCCTATTTGTTCATATGTGCATTCTTTCCCCATTTTTTCCCAGTCCTCCATCATTGACAAGATGAAAGTTCATGTTAATTCATTTTTGTATCAACAGCAGTTTTTACACTGCCTGACATATAGTAGGTACTCAAGAAATATTGGTTAAGTGAATGAGAATTCGACCATTATTTGTAAAATAATGAGTCTGTTTTGTTAGGAAATAGAATAGAATTCAGGGAAATTTTTGCAGAACTCAAAGAACTATGGAAATTCTAACTTAATTAAATAGCTAAATATGTAATTATATACTAAACTGAGTCTCATACTAGATTTTATTATGGAAAAATAGTAACAGTATTAAAGAGTTAAGGAAAGCAGTAAGATGCATACCTTTAGATGAGCATTGGCATCCAACAGACCTGGGTTCTATTACTGGCTATTCTGATTGTTATTACTGCATAATGAATTACCCCAACTCTAACATAGCAACCAGGTAGTTGTCTCTTGGAGTCTCTCATACATTTGCAGTCAGACATGTGCTGCAGGCATCTGAAACCTCAGCTGTGCTGGAAACATGGCTGACAGTTTATGCTGGGCTGATGACCAGAGGGCTTACATATGGCCTCTTTAGCATTGAGGTCTCAGGATGGTCAGATTTCTTAGATGCTGATTAGCTTCTACCAAAACACATTGCAAAAAATCCAGGTGGAAGCTGCATCATCTTTTCTGACTTAGCCTCAGAAGTTGCTCCATGGGAGCATAATTTTAGAAGAACTACATTCTAACAATATTTTTATAATGTATAGTCATTCTAAGTTCCAATCAACTGACTCAAATGTGAATTTTTGGAACCCAACCAGTTCATTTGTAACTGCAAAGTAGTCTCCCTATGTGTGCATGTATACCTATTATGACAGTATATACAACCTTGCTATTCTGTCAAAGAGATAAAAGAAAAAAAAGTTTATCAGAAAAAAAGTCTTAGTCATTAAATGATATAACTTTGCATTATGCTAAAAAAAAATAACAGGAGAAAGATTAATGGTTAATCTTTAACACAGAAGCAAGAACTTTAAAGTCCTTTTAAAGTTCTTTAAAGATTATGAAAGCCTAAAGACTATCACATTGAGTCGGCAGCTAGAAACACATATAATAAAGAACAGAAAAATCATAGGAGAAGATAGTCATCCTTGTAATCAATTTTTCATAAATTCCCTGTGGGTAATTAATTTCATATAATACTATCTAGTGTTTTAAAATTCCCTCCCAGTTCTTCTTTTTCCCCTAAACCTAGAAATATTTGATATTCAATATAAGAACCTTGTCACAGAGTTATATTAAAAGATTTAATTAACAGAATGTTCTACATAGCAAACTATCAAATACAAAGAGATTATTCTCTAAGAGATCCCAGGGGTTCCTGAGCAGCCTGTCTGTAAAGCCCATTCACTTCAACCACAATCACTGACACATTGTCTTCCTGAGAAGCTGTGGCAGATGTTGATTTACAGTTACTTTTATATTCAACTTCCCAGGGCTTTCTGGAACTCTTCATGTAATAAATCTTGAAAGTTATGAAAAATTCCCATTAGCTCTTGGTCTCTGGAATCATCTCTCCGCTCTAGAGGCTCTTACTCTATTTCTTTGGTTGTTAACTAACTATTCACTTGTCTTCTTCTGGCAAGCCATTAAATAAGAGAAATAATTGGCTGCAGAACCTGGAGAAAGATGAGGTCTCTCTCTGCTTTGCTAAGGGGAAGGGAACTTAAGACTCTTTGCTAGTGATCACCAACTTGTTTTTCTCTATGATAACTCTCTTACCTTGGGCAGAATAATGTCCCCTCCTCACTGATTTTCCAATGGCCTTACTACCTTTCTTATTCTTCCAATGCTCCCTTACAATACATCTCTGCATGACGGTCTCATTTGGGGAGCTGTCTCAGGCCTACACAAATGGGAGGGGAAAACCCAGCTCCAATAATAATTATCTGACATCAATGAGAAAGAAAGTAATATAATTTAGTCTTTGTTGAATATTAATAAGGCATAAGTGCATTAACCAACAATTAAACTCTATTCTCAGCTCTCCTGGAAAGATTCCTGTCTTTGCTATGATCCCCGAATCCCTAATCCCCTATCCCTAAGTTTTGTTTTGTTTTGTTTTGTTTTGTTTTGTTTTGTTTTCCCCCTTTCAGACACACTGCTTTGCTTCACTGGCCTAACATTCCTCTTTATTGACTAAGAAGCCACTCAATGATTTGGGAGGCAAAACTCTCTTCTTTCCTGTCCCCCTTCCTAACAAAATATTTATTTCAGTAGGACATTTCCTTCATTAGATTTAGTTTTGTTATTTGAGGGTATCCTTATGGATATATATATTATATAATGTTATATATATATATATATATATATATATATATATATATATATATATATATAAAAGAATTGAGTATTTCAGTAAGACAATATGTTAACAATCGGGTTTTCCAATAACACCCAAACTACCTACTATTTGAGAAGTTGTTAGATGATGGGATCAGAAGAACTGAGAGACCAAATGCTACTACGGGATAGGATTGGTAGGTCATACAGTGTTCTGGTGATCATGGACACTGGTGATTTTAGAGAAAGGTTCTGCAAAGACATAAGGAACACTTGTACCCAATTTAGAATACTGCAAAAGAATATCAGAGCAGGAATAGATCTTAGAAATCATAGAAGTGTGTTGATATGGGCCTTTCAGCTAGCCAATATATTCATTTTATTTACTTATTTATTATTTTTAATTGTGGTAAAAAGCATTTAACACAAAATTTATCATCTTTAATCATTTTTAACTGTAGAGTTCAGGAGTATTAACTATATTCACTTTGTCATGAAGTTTTCCCTTACATTTTCTTCGAGGAGTTTTATAGTTTGAGGTCTTACATTTAGGTCTTTAATCCATTCTGAGTTAATTTTTATATATGGTATAATAAGATAAGAGTCCAGTTTCATTCTTTTTTTTTTTTTTTTTTTTTTTTTTGCTTGTAGTTACCCAGTTTTCCCAGTACCATTTGTTGAAGAGACTCTCTTCTCCCTATTGAGTGTTCTTGATACTTTTTTCGAAGATCATTTGACACATATATGTGAGAGTTTATTTCTGCATTCCAATTTATTTTCGAATGAACTAAAGTCTACCATGATTTGGTAACACTGTGTTTAGAGATTAAATGTGTATTGGTCTACATGACTGTAACTGTTCACCAGTTACTATGTGCTGTTAGACAGTTTACCTTACTGTGCCTCATTTTCCTTATCTTTAAAACAATAATAATGACAGTATATCTCTCACAATGGAATTGTGAAAATTAAATAATACTTGTTAGAAAATGCCTTATACACAAGAAGTACTCTATAAATCTTAGCTATAATTATTTCCTAAATTAGCCTCTTTCACAATTTTACTAGGATACATCCACCATAATTATAGCTCTCCAAGGATCTTCAGGTCATAGCAACTTTCTCAATTCTAGATGCCACCAACTATTCATACCTATTGTGCACTCTTCATTGATGTTCCAATACCTGGGGGTTTGTTTCTCACTTTATCTTAACCCCGGAGAACACTTGGCTTGCTGCCTTCTACCCATTACACACTTTCCCTCAATGTAGGAAATGAAAAAATGGTCAATATTTAGGAAAATATAAAAGAAGGTAAAGGCCTGTGTAGTTTCTCAGTTGGTATTCGGTATGTATTGATTCATTTGCCTACAATAGATTTGAAAAGGATCAGAGACTTCCCCCCTTTTCTGTGGTCTATTGTGAAGGACTGAGGTCAGGTGGAGAATGTGAGGGAGTAGAGGAAAACTAAAGCTTTTTGGTACAGCTTAGTTTGAAATTAACAGGCAGCAACCACAAAAATCTACTGGGTTCTTAGAACGCACACTACCCAATTCCTTAGCTGAATGATAATGCTGCTTGCAGAAGGATAGAACAAATTTTAGTTAAATAAAAACAAATGTATTAACCATACCAGCAGCAGAATAGGTCAGAACAACCAGGAAAATTGCAAAAATCTAAGCAAAGGTGAGTGTTAACATTTGTTTCCTCCAGTGTGGTTTGGTGCAGACAGGGTTAACCACATCTCTGTACTTTCTGTCCTTTTTAGATGAATTCTTTCTGCTAGAACCCATGTTCTTTCCATTATCTTTTGATCTCTTTCCCTTTTCATATTAAAAGACCTCTGGAAAACCTGAAGTATAAATATGTTTATAAAAATTGTTCTTGTCCCAATATTAATGTAAATTAACCAGCTATGCCTGATATATCAGTGTCCAACTAATCTCAATATTAACAAAACTCAACTATATTGCTGTTTTAATTAAATTGATAGCTATCTTTAGTTCACATTGTTTCATCCAAGAAGACGAAATGTCGAAAGTGAATATTAAACATTAAGAAAGCTTTTATTCTTAATATTCTTAATACAGTATATATCAATATGTATTTATCAAATATAGAAGGTTAATACTTAAAAACATTGGAATATAATGATTATATCATCAGAGAAAACTTCCATGGAAATTTTTAAAGGCAAAGACTCTAAATATAATTGAGTATTATTTTGAAATGAGAAGAACTTCCAAATTTATTCTAGTTTCTAGCAAGATAATATGTTTTCTTCACTTTTCAAAATTTGTTCTTATAAACATAAAGAACATGTATTCTATGGTATTTAATCAAGACCTATAGACTTAATTATAGGCTTCTATTGTCAAAAGTAGGAGAATCATGTTACCTCAAATTAAATCTTGTTAGTGTGTGTGCATGCATGTGTGTGTGTGTGTGAAATCATAACTCACTTTGGAAGTTCCCCCTCATTTGATAAATCCAGTTCTTGGACCTATAGTTAGTAAGATGCATGGCAAGCACACAGAAGAGACTTATAAATATTTAAATAAGTGAATTGTTTTCTTTCACTTTGTTTTCTGGGGGAAAAAAAGGTTGGTTTTCTATTCTTTTTTCTTTTAAGATTGGGTTTATATGGGATTCAGTAAAGATGTCATACAGTCATTGATCCAAGGGTTATCAATTTTAAAGTTTTATTTATATATGAAATAACGATAATATTTTGGTGCCGTTTGGTCCTCAATAATTCTTGTTTCCAAGCTCCCCTATTAAAAGTTATACTTGGCAGATCAAATCAGAGATTCTTTCAAGTTGTGGAGAGGACAACTCATCCACAATGAAGGCTGGGCCACTGTGCTTAGTGCTATGAGGAAGAAGAAGGATATGACATAGAGGAAGTCCCTTTCAGGGAGGAGGAAAAAGAAGTCTCTTCCCTTCCAGGGGAAGATGGTCGGAAGTTGGATGTACGACTTGTGTTGGAGCTTTGAGGGAAGATGCTGGTGGGAATAGCTAGAGAGGCACAGTGGACTTTCCAGTTACACTTCAGTGCCTACCAGTCAATCTAGAGACTACTTCAAACTATCCACAGGTAGCAAAAATTGATGGAATATAATTAATAAATGCCAAGTGGTTTCATTGCCAAGAGTGTTTTCCCCTACAGACACTATCTTGAGTAGAAAAACAAAGATGGAGGAACATCCCCAGTAGGGAGCTGGCCTTTGAATTGACAGAATATTTACCTAAACACAACTGTTTAATCCAGAAGTTATTTTAATTGGCAAGTTAAAGTGTCTATTGTTCTGCCACTGAAATGTACACTTAAAATGGTTAATTGTTAGTATATTTTACTACAATTTTAAAAGTTAAAAAAAATTTTAATGTATCTCTTGTTCTTTACCTACTTCTTGCCCCAGTTAGAGGAAGTAAGAAAGCTATATATCTTTCCATATTCGATTATAACTAAAATTTAACCCTGAACACCTCCCCAAACACACATACATACACACATACTTTAAAATTCATAAAGCTTTCAGTCCTAGGGCCCTTTTCAAACTTTCTTATCTTTTAAGGGTCCTCCTTTTCATAAGTGAAATTCCTCTGAGATTTGGGGTTTCAGATTTTATCTGGACTGAATTTATATTTTTTCTGAATTTCCTAGGATCACACATTCACTCATATCTCACAAATAAATATGACAAAACAAAACAAAACAAAACAAAAAAACAAAATTGGGCCTAAACCTCTATACCACCTTGTTCTCCCTATCAATCTCAAAATCCAGAGTATTTGAGGGAGTGAGAGCTATGAGAAAGTCATGTCTACAGATCATATTCCAAAGGGAATATGAGATTGGTTGGGTCCACGAACAGTTTTAATAATAATATAAACCTTCTCAGTATTTCTTGGCCACCCCGCTCTCCATCTGTAATAATATACTGGAAGCCAGTTTTTCTAAATCACTTTTCTCATATGTGGTACTAGAATTGTTTGTCCATGTCAAAAACCTCTATTTCTAGATAAAAGTAAGTAAAATGAGCTGAATGTGAAGACAGACTAGACTGTGGCACTCATTCACTATATGACTTTTGGTAATTATTTAGTCTCTCTGACCTTTAATTTTCTTCTTCATAAAGTGGGGATAATTCAAACTTCATGAAGTCTGTTGCAAGGGTTAAGTAAAATAATGAATACAGAGGGCTTACTTAATTAATCTGTGTTGCTGTTATGAATATCTCCTCTGTAAGTTTAGCCCTTCTCACTTCTATTCCTGTCCTATGAAACACTTGTGAATAAATTCCCCTGTACTTTCAACATTTTCTTTTATTCCTTTTTTGAGCACGTACTATGGACCAGATATAATGTTAGCAATTCTTGCTACCATAAAATGCAGTGTTCACATCTCATTTCTCAGCAAAATTATGAGATGCATCGAGTGAATTCACATTAATAATATTTTATCTAACAACACTTTGAAGAGTCTACAGACCATTTACCAAGGAAACAAAATTATTTAAAATACTTGTGTCAAAATAAATGAACCAAGGCTTTTCTGATGTAGTAGCCTAGCATTTTATTGTGGGTATAAACACAACTCTCTGATCTCCAAAGTTCAGCAATCCTTATTAGATTCTTTCTTCATTAGTAAGAGTGAAAAAAAATCCCCTGTGGATTTTTCCATAACTTCTAGCAGTAGAATAGAGCATTTCCTTCCTGAAGTAATTTAAACTAATATGATACTGTTTTCTAACATAAAAATGTCTTTAGAACACCTTAGAATTATTGTTAATGATAAGTAGAATTTATTAAGGTTATGAATTAAAGAGAAATGTTGTGTTTTTGTCATTAAAAAATATTTAGAGGTTAATCTTTCCCTCATATTTGGCTTAGCAATGATTCTGGTTTTTTTCTTTCTCCTAACTGTTCTCTTTGGTTCCAAGGTATTCCCAGATGCTGAGAGTCACAAATTTTGTCTGCATAATAGGGTGACCTTTTCAGAGGAGCCAATGTTTATAAGCTAAAATACAAAGGAAGAAAAAAAATGTTTACTGAATGACTGTGTGCTGGAATAAGGCTCATTCAAATTAGTCCTCTTCCACCCCCACTCCCACCCCAATCAGAGTATTCCATCTCCTTCATCTCTCCATTCCTCCCTGGCCTTACTGTACTAGTAGAATTGCCAGCTACAGAGACATGGTTGTCCACTCAGGCCTTTGATGTTTTTAAAATTCCCCCTCAGTGTCCTTTTGTCTCTTGCAGGGAGAAAACAGCATCTGGCACCTCAGCTCTGTGGAACAGCTGCCCGCTCCGGGGAAGAAGATTCAAGAAGCTGCAGCCTGCCTCAGGCAGGTGACCTGGGTTACTCTCACCAACCGCCTGTCATAGAAACCACATTCTGTTGGGATATGACCAGATGTTTTCAGCTCCCCAGGTATGAATACACCTAACTTTGCTTTTCCAAACTGCTTTCCATTCCTTACCCGCTCCCCAACCCCATCATTCTCCATTCTCAGCTCTTAAAAAAACAAACAAAAAAATACAGACACCGCAGTTATCACACATCTGACTTTTCATCATATGTTTTCATCAAATATTTTCTTCTTTTCTCTCTCTTCTTTTTAACTTCACAATTTTGCTTTTTTTGCAACCAACCAAAGATTTCTTTGTGCGAACTTAAATATTACAAGACAAACCCTCTCCTGATACAAGAGCTACAGAATTATTTGTATATGTAATCTCTTCCTGTGCCTCCTGCTAGCATGGGCCTTTTCGTTTTCAATCCTCCTCATGTAACAAAAGAATAAATTGTAATACTACTGAAAGAACATTAAACTGACAATCTTCTGAGGCACCAGCAGTTTTAATGGAAACCAAAGAAAATTCAAGATTATACATTTTCTTGTAAATGCATTTATTTTTCCTGTCTGCTCTCTCACATATTATCAATTTTCTCACCTTCTTATTATTCAGTTTCCTATCTGCCAAATAACAGACCTAAAGCTGCCTTTGAGCCAGTCTCTCATCAATAGAGCTGTACTTGCTGATAGAGAATTAAGTAAGGCATTGACAAATTGTTACAAGGTGTTTAGGCTTATAATTTAAAGATTGAGTTTAATTAATAAACTATAGCAATTTCAAAAAGACTAAATGGATTGCCTTATCTAATATTTTGCCTCCTTGACTACTCTTTGGGAAGGAGGGAAAAGTGAAAGTAAAGGCGTTTATATAGTGCCATCTTGTGGCAGATACATTAAAAAGTTCTGTTTCATCTAGGAGTTTATTTAAATGAGCCAGGAAAATAAGTGCTGCTATTAGGGACTGATTTGGACTCTCCAGGTTTAATTCTAGTTTTGTTTTCCTCCTATGGAAATAATATAATCCTAGGGCTCTTTTTGGTGTCACTGAGAATTTTAAGCTCTAATCTGCTTTTCGGAGAGCCAAAAAAAGGTAAAAACAAAATCCAGACGAATTATTACCTTGGTATTTTTAACTTTTAGACTTTTCCACTCCATTTCTGTCTGTCTCACTAAAATGAAACACTGATTCAGCTGAGAATATAAAAATGTTAATAATCTAAGAAAACTTCAGTGAACATGCCACTTAAAATATAACAGTGCTACCCTTTTCCAACTATTCTCACTTAAGTCTACTACTCTTAAATTTTAAACATATGAATGTGAAAAAAGGTTTTCTTTAATTACATTTATTATAGATATACATCTATGATGACATTAACAGAATTTTAGAAGCTGACTCACTGTTAACGAAGCTCAAAAGCAATAAACAACTGCCCCCCTTTACCCATACAGAAGGAAAACAAAAATTAGAAAAATAATAGGCAAATAAGAAACTACTGTAATTTATTTGTGTTTACCAGGATCGGCTGGCCCTTTCAAAGACTCAACTCTAACTTGCAGTTGAGGCTGGCTTTGGTTTGATTTTGAGATACTTCCAGAACCAAGTCTCTATCCTGATCCATACTTACCAGCTACCATTTCCAAAGGAGGGGGTATAGGGAAGATGTGAGAAAGCAAGGTGGGAATTAGATTACAGGATAGTTAACAGGATTATGTGCTCTTCTGTGGGTTAATACCCCTTTGGAATGATATCACTTCTGGCATTTCAAAGGTGTGTTAACCTAGATGCACAAGAAAAATGGACAGACTCGCTTAAAACCTTTTAGTAAAGAAGTTATAGGCCTGGAACAACTACCCACCAGTGCCTGCCCAGTTTGGAATTTATGATCAGATCACCCTGTGAGGTTACTTTTCATAGAACCCCTTTATTTCCTTCACACCCCTTTCTTAGCCAGGTTCTCAGGAACCAGCACTGAGAGGCTGATCAAATCTCCATGTGTCAATCGTGGCCTGCTTCCCAACTGGTGACAAAGGTGGATTCTTACCATGCTATGGCAGATTCCTTGAGTTTCTCAGGACCTCTTCCTATTGTGCATTCTTTCATTCTGTCATGATCTCGTGGATAAACTAATAGACATAAAAGCAAATTGGAAATATAAAACATACTCGGCAAGTCTAAAATGCTTGAAATAGTAGGAGGTGATTAAATGCACTACTCTCAGACCTCATGCGATGTAGGCTGAGATATTTATCTGCTGAGTCAGCAGGCCAGAGTCCTAATCTCAATACAACTGGAAATTTCCCCTGGAATAAATTTGATCTTCTTCCATAGTTCCCTGACACTTACGAAAGGGTTTCTTTGGTCTTAATCTTTTCTTCATTAAAATATTCATACCTATGAAAATGAACATCACTTGGCTTTTATGATGCTATACTTTTGCCATGTTTTAATTAGAATGAGAGTGACTGAATGAGATATATCTGTCTAAACCAGTTTCAATTGAAAAGGACTCAAATATGTGTTCTTAATTTCAGCTAAACTACAGGCATACCTCATTTTATTGTGCTTCACTTTATTGTGCTTCAGAGATGTTGATTTTTTTACAAATTGAAGGCAAGACTCTCCACCTGCAAATAGATTATGACTCACTTCATTGCAATGCTTTATTGTTGAGGTCTGGAACTGAACTCACAATATCTCCAAGGTATGCCTTTATACAACTTTCCTTTTGGCAATGGATTAGTGATCTCTGTGTATCCCCCCACACCCTTTTTTACTGATGGTATTAGCAGCTATTTCATAATTGGTAGTTAGAATGACATGCAGTGAAATTTAAATGGTTGTTGGGATCCTTGTTGATTAAAGATTTTTAAATTAAATACCAGTTTAGTTTCTGGTGTTATTTGAAAGGGCTAATCTTCCACAGCAGGAATTTCAGTGGAAGATTGCCAAGCAATGCTCACTTATGTCTTGATTCCAACCTTCTCCAGTGGTACCAGGTTTATTATGCATTAGAAACCTTATGTGATCGAGTAGCCTATTTCTAAAAGGTAATCATTTAATTTTCATGTAATTTTATGAAGGCAGTTTAATTATTTTATGATTACATAACCAGAATATGATACAATGCAAGGTCATGATGAATATACTATCTTACAACCTTAAATATGGGGTGGGGGGGGAAGAGATCTTAATCAAATCATATATGGAGATTCAATTAAAGTAATATATAATCTGTGTTGGCATCCCTTTCCTTTCTGGGTGGGCATCAACTCAGTTTCCTGGAGATGTAGTAAGAAAATCCTTCCATCTGTATTATTCTGTTTTTTATTAGTTCTTGAGCTTTCTTAAAACCTGTAAGACACTGTTTTATGCTGCTCTTAAAAGTAGAATAATAAGACCCAATAGTAACAGAACAGCAACCATACATGAGAAGACCCTCATCTCAGAACCTGGCTACTTATCTCTGCTCCACTCTTGTCTATGGCATGCAAATAGAATAAGCTTAGATGCTGGACATGGGCTTCATGCCCTCAAGCCACTTCAAATTAACAAGAAAAGCATATCTGTGATGTCCAAAAATATTTCAAGAATGTATTGATTTTTTATTAAAGTTTCTTGGGTTTTATGCACGTAATTAAGAGACAAAAGGACATGTCACTGTATGAAACCACCTCAAACTCTGAGAACTCTAAGGTACTAATAATGATCCCTTGTGTTATAGTTCTCCTTATCCTCAGAGGGATTTTTATGCTTCAGGTATTAAAGAGAAGGTGACTGATAGGGATGAACATTTGTATCTTCATGGTCTAGAATCCATGACCTAAAAATCAATATAACTGTGTATTCAAAAAAAAAAAAAAAAAAAAAAAAAGGAGAAAGAAACAGGTGTGTTAGGGATAGGACTAAGAGGAAGGTACATGGACAGGAATTATGGGCTCCATTGGGAAAGAGACCAGGGCATGCTTGGACATCATGCTCTGCAAGGAGAGACCTCAATGAAAAAGGCAGTGGAAGGGCAGCTGACAACCTGGATGCTGAGTCTGTGGCACCAGGGGGTTTACTTGAGGTGTCTGGACTGAAGTTAGGTGGTAGGGAGGGACTAGACTGCCAGAAAGCAGATTTGCTTTAAACATGTAATGTCTATGAACAGGAGTTATTTGGATTGCTATCAGTTAATCTACAAATTACGGAGTTGTAAAATAGTTCAAAGATAGTAAAAGGCCCACTGATCCTGTAGAATCAGCTAATTCACCTATTTCCCATGGAAGTTATCCGGTAATCTTTTTGCTCTATTTCAAAGTCTTTTACAATTTTTCCCTACATTGATAATCATGGAAATAAAAGATTACTTT